>JASWJB010000046.1:0-193116 GCA_032433595.1 Conoideocrella luteorostrata
GGTACGTGAAGCGTTCAGTCTATCCACTGTCGACCATGGCAGTCTGGTTCGCTGTAGTTCAATGTAGCAACCCACGGGACTTCTCTCGAGGTGTATTGTTGCAATGGCAAGCTATATGGAATCCTGAGCCCGACCAATACTGGATTAAAGCCGTCCTTAGGGCTCATACTGTCTGGGGAATCTGATTGAAAAGTCCCTACCATTAATGCATCCTTTCCGAAAAGTTCAGGCCATATCAAAACGCCGACTTCCCAAGATGCTACTCTCATCTCACCACTCTGTTTCGAGGCCTCACCCCATGCTTGTTTAGAAATATTGGCAGACGTGAGAATTGCCCAGTCAATCGAGTCCTTGTCGTTGTAGCGTATGTATGTCTTAATGTGTGGGGCGGCGGTATCTCTTCCCCCGTTTTGCCTTGGACTGTCTAAGGGTAAAGCTGTTATTCGGTTAGATTAAAGTCAAGCGTAAAGCTGTTTGAACTTTGAACTGAAATTCTCTTGACTTACCAACTCCATTATCACTGTCATTGGCCCAATGGTGAAATATTGGTCGCAAGTAGCCCAACTGTTGTGTCTGCTGAGCAGACTGAATTTTGGTATGGATCGATGCACCAGATGCGTAACCGTCAAGAGATTTTCTGATTTCATCGGCTGTAGGAAACACAACCTTGAATTTTGGCTGCTGCCCAGTTCTGCTCTTACAGGACGACAAGGAATCGAAGAGTGTCTTTTGCAGCCATGTATCCTTCCCGCCCAACGTTGCAATAGAAGAAACTTGGGCAACAATTTCTGCATTGCCCTCTTTGCATGACACGGCCCGCAGATATCGTTTGACACCTGACCAACCGAACGCTGTCATGGAAAAGTCATTCACGTCATGTCTACCGGGGACGCTTGCTATGAGTGCCGCCCTCACAGAAGAGAAGTCGTAGTGCATGAGCTTTTCTGCAAGTGATCCGCAGGTTATCTTCCGACGGTCATATGATCTCAAATAACTGATGAGATCGGCCTTGAACCGTTCGCCACCCCCTATCTGTAGAGTTTCATATTTGCCAGGGTCTTTAACTTCCTCTTCTTCCATCTTTGGCAAGCGCGGCGATCTCCAAACCGCATTAGTCATGTTTGTCCAGTCTTTAGGTATCATGTTTGCCGTATGTATAATCACTTCTGCCGTGTCGTCGTGACGAAACAAAACCATCATCTTTGAGTGATGGGTGCCGAACATCTCCGGCATAGGTGCTACATGAAGCTGCACATTTTCAAATGTCGATGCGTCCATCTGTATTACCATGTTAAGAAACTAACGCCTGAACAAAGTTTCGATTCTGGGGGAGCTGATTGACAGTGATATCTAGGGTCGAATCACTCACGGAAAGTGCCATTCTATGTGGATCTTCTGACTTCCAGAATCCGTGGACGACATGTATCTTGACAAGGTGCTTTGTATCCGGGTCAAAGGCATCCATCAAGAACCGTATGTCGTGCAAATAATTGAACTCCCAGCACTCGCTGATGAGCGGATCTCCAAGAAGGTCTTTCAGAGTTACAGCATCTCGATTTAGTTTCTCAGGGAGATCTCTGATCCAAGTTAGCTGCCACGGAGATTTCAAATGACCATCATCAACCCGTTGGCTCTTCCTTGGAGGGCTAATGGGAGTAGAGAGCGACCTTGGTCGGTCCTCTTGCTCAGCATCAGCTCGTTGTCGTTTTTGTGATGGCTTCATCGTGTGATTTGGCTATACGACTACCGATCGAAATGTTGCACAATATTCAAGCGATGGAAGCATAAATGCATTAGGGAGATGCCCGGAGTACACTGTTCTATGTCTCTAGAGTTTAAAGGAGTTTGCAATGTTGAATGTAGAATTTTCTGTTGTTGTCATAGCTATTGGCATTTCTGAGCATTAAATGGATTGAGTGTCTCGCTCTCTCTACATCGCAACTTGTTGGGTACCGTCTGGCGGATGTAGGAGCTGTGCTATTAAAGAGAATAAAGTGCGATATAAGTGTCAGTCGAGGAGAATCAAAGCCTGCATGTAACAGAGAAATGACATTTGTTCGGTCGTATGGAAATCATTCAAAAATGAGCGCAGTTGGAAGGCAGCCGTAGGCAGGCGCCGGAATGTCCACCGCCTCTGGAAATGTGGCGGAGCAGCCTCACCAACGGCAGGTGGGAGTAAGGCACATGTAGCTCATGTGCTCGTTTCAGCCACAGGCTGCACTATGCCAGTCACGAATTTGAGTTGGCGGTGGCGCCCGCAGCTTTCCCTTTGTGCAGGTGTCCCTTTTCTCGTCTCGTCTCACTGTCATCCGGCCAACCTTTATTTTCTGTCCATCACCATTTCACTGGCGGCATTGGGGTTTCGCCGGGAAGCGATCCCACTTTGACTGCTGTCATTCATTTATATTACACACGGCAGATTTGCTAATATCTAGCTTTCCGCCAAAAGTCACTAGACGACCCCCTAGTCCACTGAAACCGAACACGATTTCATCCGCCCAGTCACTCCCGGCGATATCGCCAACTCCCGCCCATCAACGGCAGCCCAGCGACATCCATCCCGATTTCTGCTGTCACTGTCACACCGATTGTCCAGTCTCTTCTCAATACTTTTCATCATCATCCGAACCGACTTGAAGGTGTGTTGCGCCTTACACGGTGCCTCGCGTCGCACATATGAGACCAAGCGTCTTATCACTCCTGGCCGGCGCATGGGCTCTGGTCAGGGCAGAGCCATTAGGAGATTCGGAGACCGATAAAGATGCCTCCAAGGGCACCACATTTAACTCCAAACCGGTCCCGCCGTTGCTAGAGTTGACAGCGTCCAACTGGAAAGATGAAGTCAACAAGACCAAATGGCTATTGGTCAAGCATTACAGGTTGGTGCAATCATGTAATTTCGACCTATCCTGCGCCAATGCACTAACATAAGTCGCAGCCCCTACTGTGGGCACTGCATGGAGTTCGCTCCAACGTATCAAACACTGTACGAATTTTATTACACGTCCAAAACCGCCGACGGCTCAAGCTTCGAGAAATACTATGACATCCGGTTCGGAATGATCGACTGCACTATGCACGCAGACCTTTGTAGTGAGCATGATGTCCTTTCATTTCCCACGACTATTCTATATGAGAATGGCGCTATGTTCGACCAAGTTTTAGGAGCCAAGAACATGACTGTTGTCAGCGAGATTGTTGAAAAGGGGCTTGAAACTGAAAAGCCAGGATCTCGCCCCAAGCCTATGGAGCTACCTGAGCGCGGTGTCAAAGAATTCCATGGGTCTGATTTGTCGAAGCCTGTAGGAGATGCTCCCGCAAAGAAGGACATAAAAGCCGAAAAGGATATCAAGGGTATGGTTGAGAAACCATTCGGTAGCGAATGGAAGGTCCCTACAGCTGGGGAGTTGGAAAAGGAGAGAAAGCCCAAGCAGCCAACAATTACACCGAATACAGACGGCACCTCTGTGTCTCTGACTGCTGAAAGCTTTCAAAAGTTAGTGACCCAGACCCAGGATGCGTGGTTCATCAAATTCTATGCACCTTGGTGCCCTCATTGTCAGGCAATGGGGCCAACCTGGGAGCAGGTCGCCAAAACTATGCGAGGGAAGCTCAACATTGGCGAGGTGAATTGTGACAAAAACTCCCGACTATGTAAGGATGTTCAAGCAACTGCATACCCAACAATCATCTTTTTCAAAGGAGGCGAAAGAGTCGTATACTCGGGTCTTCGAGGTCTCGGTGATTTTGTTCAGTTTGCTGACAAGGCTGTCGATCTGGCCGGCGGCGTGCCTGACGTTAATGCAACATCGTTCAAGGCCCTGGAAGAAAAGGAAGATGTTCTTTTCGTGTACTTCTACGATCATGCCACGACTAGCGAAGATTTCAGGGCTTTGGAGAGGATTCCTTTGAGTCTCATTGGCCATGCGAAGCTCGTCAAAACCAATGACCCTGAGCTGTACAAGCGCTTCAAGATCACGACCTGGCCACGACTCTTGGTATCCCGCGAGGGCAGACCAACATACTTCCCACCGATCACGCCCGACGAGATGCGCGATAAGAATGGTGTCTTGGATTGGATGAGATCCGTGTGGCTGCCACTGGTGCCAGAGGTTAACCCGTCCAATGCCCAGCAGATCTTCAACGGTAAGATTGTGGTTCTTGGAGTTTTGAGCCACATGGACAAGGATGCTTTCTCTGTGTCTCTGCGTGAGATGAAGAGCGCTGCGAACGAGTGGATGGACCGACAGATACAGGAATTTCAACTCGAACGTAAGAAGTTGAGAGATTCCAAGCAGATGCGAATTGAGGAGGCTGAAGATCGTGGGGATCAACGGGCCCTGCGAGCTGCCAAGGCAATCCGCGTCGACATGAACAACTCTGGTCGTAAGGAAGTTGGTTTCGCATGGGTGGACGGTGCTTACTGGCAGCGCTGGATTCGTCAGACGTACGGTATTGACGTAAAGGACGGAGAAAAGATTATTATCAATGACCAGGATGTAAGTCAAGCAAGACCTTGTCTCGAGCATTTTTATGAACATTTCCGAGTCATTGTACTAACTCACCTGGTAGAATCGTCGATACTGGGACCAAACAGTCACTGGTAACTACATCATGGTCAGCCGTACATCCATCATGGAGACTCTGGACAAGATTGTATATGGCCCACATGCCATCAAGTACAAGCTCACCGTGTCTACAGTTGAGAAGATTTTCTTCGACGTTAGGGCTGCTTTCGTGGAGCACCCATACTTATCGATGGGCTGTGTGATTGGCATTGCATTCGGCGTCTTCTCATGGCTCCGCGGTCGCTCCCGTCGAGGTGGTGGGCACTTCAGGCTAGATGACACGATGGGGATCAAAGAGCTGAAGGAGGGCCTCCTTGGAATGAACGGTAACCAAAACACCAAAGCTGATTAAGCAGAAAGCGGCACAGAACATGAAACAGATGCCCCCTTTTTGTTATTATTTTTTTGGAAAGCAACTTATCCCGCAACAACCTCGGCTTCAACCAAATTTTGCAATTGGTGCGCAGTGCGGCGGCGTAAGAGAAGGACTTTGCCGATGGGCAGGTCGGCTTGTTTCAACTGCTAGTGACAATGTCATTGTGCTGGACGGAAACAACGCATAGCCGAGTTGAATCGTTGTCAGACGTGTTGACGGAAAGAGACCACTGGATATTCCTGTCCAACATGAGAACTTTTTGCGTCTTTTTTTTGTCCTACAACTATCTGAGTTAGCTGTCCTTGTAACGAGTGCGTGCGAGCGGATATGGAGTTTTGGGATCGTTCTAACTTTGGCTCTCTTTTTGCACATATAATGTCAATAGACTCGTGATTGTTTGCAGTGGTTCACTCAGACTGGGTTTCCCGATTGCTAGTACTTTTTTTTTTTTTTTTTGAAGTAACACGCCATACTTTCTTGCCTCTACTGGGGCTATTGTTTTCACTTCTCCCGTTTTTAATAATGCCCCCGCCCTGTGCCAAGAGTCGATGTGTTACTGCATTGCGCGTGAAAACCAAAGGTTGTGTCACTGTTTGACGACGCCAGATCAGACAATATCCAGAGGTCACTCAGCCATGATTAATTGAGGAGACCTAAGTTGCCGCGCACAACATCCCAACCTTTGTTTCTTAAGTTACTTGTTTATAGCCTGTTAACACCAAGTGCAGGGCTTTCGCCCGAGGCGGTAAATCATTGGTCAAAACACGAACGAACAACACATATTTCCAGCCTTGCTAATAGCGTGTCACTGCCTCCGGCTCTCAGCGCCTGTGACTTGAGCATTCCATTTTCTCCTTTGTTCTCCAAGCCGATGATGAAATTATTTTTGAGAATTATCCTGAGACGCCAGCGCCACCTATCACTTCTTCAAGTCCAAGCTCTCTCGGACTTGCATCTCGAGGTTCGGTCAACAGGATTTATCGTATACATTCCCTGCGTCCGCCCCATTTCTACTCTTGGGTGGAGTTATCGTACGGCTCGTTGACTATAATGAATACCTAGAGTTTCTTGAAGCACAGGCATCCCGATATAAAAAGGTATTTTTGGTATTAGGAAACCATGAATTCTACGGCCTAGGCTACTTTTCAGGGCTCGATACAGCCCGGCGTCTTGTGGATGAGCCGTCGCTTGCTAAAACTGTTATCCTCCTAAATAAAACCCGATGGGGCGACCCAGACTCTACACTGGCAATTACCGACAGCACACTCTCGAGTGCGATCCCAGAGGAGCTATCTACCCTTATTGAGTCAAAGATTGATGACTTTAAGAGGATAAATGGGCGGACTACTCAGGAACAGAACAAAATCCACGCCGGGGAGGTCGCATGGCTCCCTGATCAAATCGCTCAAGCAAGGGAGCAGAGTGCTGAAAGGCAGCTTCTAGTAGCAACACACCATGCGCCTTGCATAGATGGCACTTCTCGGCCTGGGGATTCTAGCAACCCCTGGACGCCTGCCTTCGCGACTGATCTCCTCGATCAAGGTGGCTGGGATGGCATCAAGATCTGGGTATTCGACCATACACATTACTCCGCAGATTTGGTGCGGAACGGCATCAGACTGGCAGCTAATCAACGGGGATGCGTGTTGCCAGGTGGCACGGAAAAACTAGAAAACAATAAATCGCCCATGAACCCGCATAACTTTGATCCCGGAACGTCCATCACATTATAGCTTTGCGGGTACGAGTCAAATTTGCTGGCCGGTTATCTCGGTGGTAACCCTTGAACTTGGGGTGCCTCAGTGTCGGATCCTGTGGGGTTGCTTTTGAACAGCGATTTAGCTGAGGAGGAAGGGAGCAGGCGACGACGAGAGGAAATGGAATTTGTCTGTTCTCTTGTGTAGGTAGTTCCAAGTACTTGAGGTTTTGCGATGGCTACCCACACTGACCGCGCAGCCAATCAGCACACTAGGCGCCTTCATGTCCGTTAGTTAGCTAGCTCGGCACCCGCCGTAGTGGGTAGTTAGTGAGGTAGTAACTCGGTAGTGAGTGAGAAGCTGACCGTCTACAACTGCCAAACGCCGCATGTGCTAGTCCTATTGTTTTTTGCATCTACGAAAGCGAAGGCAACCGTCGGGGTTTGCGCTAAGACTCATCTGATCCAATTGAAAGCCCGGAAACCCCCTGCAATACTCTATATTTGCATATGCTCTTCTTCCACAAATGGTCGGCGTTGTTCTTGCTCAAGTCGAGCCCGATCCGGTGGGTTCTCATTTGATTATGCCGCTGTCTCTGCTCGTGTGATCTCGATTTGCGAAGGCGCTGTTGCTGGCATTGAGCTGTGGCATAGCCGAACGCTAGCTGCCCGATAGACAAAAGCGTTGATATGACTGTGCTTGCCAATCGCTGACCCAATGTTAGGTCCAAAATCTCGTCTCTGCAACTGCTTGGAGAAGGCTTTTCTGTAGCCAGCCTTGGAGACGATATTCACACTAACCTTTGAGCGCCGTTACATTACGACACATAAGTGTCGAAATCTGTATACGGCTCTTACAGGCACGGCCGTGATCGTAAATACAGGGAACTTTGGCGTCCTCGGCCAACTCATTCATCCATCACCATGTCCCGAACAGGGGCTGTCCTCCTCTTCGACCCCAAGCAGCACTCCGTTCTCACGCCCTACCTCGCTGCCATACACGCCTCTTGCATCACTAAAGATCGCGTCGTTGCCACATTCCTACCGCCTTTGTCACATGAGAAGTTATTGAGTTGGTGGAAAGGGCGGATTGCGGAAGTCAGCGAGGGCAAGCGGCTCATATGGATTCTTGTCGCGGAGATGGACGCCTCTGAGAGACCAAGGGGCCCTGACGTCATGGGGGTAGTTATGCTCTCGATACCATCTTCCGAAACGGGCGCTTTCCGTGGCTATGTGGAAAAGTTATTGGTCCATAAGACCTTCAGAGGACGTGGTGGCGCTAGAGCCCTGATGGAGGCTTTGGAGGGTGAGGCCTCTAGCAGAGGGAGGAATGTACTGGTGAGTTTGACGGTGGCTAGTCTGTCAAAAACTTTATCTATTCTTGTTAGGCTGACCTGCGTATTAGTTACTTGATACGGAATCAGATAGTCCTGCCGAGGCCACGTTTAGGAGATTGGGCTACGTTGAGTTGGGCCGAGTGCCTGCTTATGGGATGAGTCCGACGGGGGAGCTGAAAGATGAGACTTTCTTTTACAAGCAGCTTTAAATAATTGATATCTTGTTGGTTAAATTGGCATGTGGCATGCAGGTACATCTGAGCCCGAAAGCGAGAGGATCTGTGCCCCTAATATATGATATTAGTAGGTCTAAACCATCTTGTCTCCAGTTACGGATTCCAGGAGAGCAAAACTTATTTTTTCTTCTTGTCTTTATTGTTAACTGTTCATCAGAAAGAACTACTAGCTAAGCTCCTCACGTGAAGAAAATGAGCATACTCAAATCATTCGCCGCGATGAACATATGCGTACCAAGATGGGAACATCGATTCCATTTATTTGTCGAGAACCTCTCAAGGGCTGGCAACTACAAAGACGCCTGTAATACACGTCCAATCAACGCATTGAGAATGGCCTTATCGGAATCAGCCATTTAAAAAGATTTTGGCTCAATTATCGAACTAACAGACAACAAACCAAACAAGAGGAGCCGACAACAACTCATGCAGGCAGAAATGTCAGTTATCCAAGAAGCAGGAGCCCACATGATAAGCCGCCCCTTCCCCTCAGAAAGATCCCCATTGCGGCGTCCTCCGAAATTGCGAACTAGCATCAGCCACGAAGCACGCAGCACGCAGCACGCGGCCTCGATTATGCAGTGCCACAACGACTCCGTATGTTTAAAATAATAGAAGCACCAGTTCGGCCTACCACATCCCAGAGCCAGCGCACCTGCTGGCCCAATCCCAGCCAGAGGGCCACCAGCAGCGGGAGTTTTGCTCAATCAGGCAGGCCTCTTTGGCCGTGGCTTTTCATCCCCGGTTCGTCGAGCCGTTGGTCAGCCCGCAAATGTAGACCGAACGGATCCCACTTGCATGCAGCTCATAGTTTACCATAGTACAATATTGTATGTTCTCTGTAACGAGAGCCGATGCGATGAGTTGTTTGGAGAAAAGTAAGACGGGGAGGGGGGAAGCCTTCGCGCACGTGGGGACTAGTCGTAAATAATGGGCGATCAGCAGAACGAACACAGCTCAGCCGGTCGAGCTGTTCTACCCGTTCTTTGACTTTTGGTTCCTTTTTTTTTTTTTTTTGTCGTGTTCGAGGAGAGCATTCTGAAGAGCGGCATAATTTTAATTGATTGTTCATATTGACAATTCGGATTTTGCGAAGATGCATCGCGCGGGCTTGGTTCTGGTAGTGGCGGCCCTGACGGGTATGGCGGCCGCGGGATTGTATCCTGGGATTACGCCTGATAACCATACGTGTGCGATTGGTAAGTGAATACTCCAATTGCTTGCGTGGAGCAATGCCAATTGATCGTTTATATATACATACATATATGCATACATATATATAGTATTTGTGCTGGCTCTTACTAATGTGAGTCTGCGCTCCTATCAAACAGTCGAGCCAGTGCTTTCATGCTCTTGCAAGGCCAAGCCTGAGAAGGTCAAGGATACTTGCTGTACCGAGACGTTTGGTGGATTGCTGGTAAGTCAGCTAGCTCCAAGGCAGGACAAAACGATCGAGTTCACGAAAACCATAGCTCTTCTCGACATGCACTGAATCTCTATTATCGGACAGGTCGCCACTCAACTATGGAGCACCTTCACCGGCCTCGAAAGCAAGGGCCAAATCTACGCCAAGGACTCATGGTCCATCCACGGCCTGTGGCCTGGTGAGTAGTACACTCCCACCAATACTGTACAACAACACATTCAAGTAGCTACATCAGGCTGACTCTAAGACTTGTAGATTTCTGCAACGGTATGGGGTGTCGCCCTTCCTCCCCTTCTAGTCCCCCCCTTCAGTAGTGAGGGCATCTGCTAACTGAGCAACGCTTACAGGGTCATACACGCAATACTGCGACTTGAGCCGACAATATGACCCCAAGCCCTCCCCCAATACTACTAACAGCAAGCCCGACGGTACCCCGGTCCCCCCCTACACAGGCGAGCCCATCGACAAGTGGTTCGAGCCCTACGGCAAGCTTGACCTCCTGGCGTACATGAAGAAGTACTGGGTCAGCCAGTTCGATCCGAACTGGGTCTTCTGGGCACACGAGTACTCCAAGCATGCCACATGCTTCTCTACATTCCAAAAGGAATGCTTTGTAAGCTCCCACCTCGACAAGCGGTCTTCTAACCCGCCGGTACATCCAAGACCAAAAAAAAAAAAGGAAAAAAAAAAGGAAAAAAAAAAAGAACGAGAACTAACCACGTTATTTAAAAACATCGAAAGGGTCCCAAGGCAGCCGAACACGACGACCTTTTCGAGTTCTTCGAAACAGTAATCACTTGGCAGCGCAGACTCCCCACCTTCAAATGGCTGACTGATGCGGGCATCCGACCCTCCAACAAGACCACCTACACGTACGCTGATGTACAGGGCGCTCTGACCAAGGAATTCGGCCTATCGGCATTCGTTGGATGCGGCGGCCCCAAGTTCAACGAGACGGAGGCGGGTAAGGGCTCTGCTGACAATGGCCGAACCGAGTTGAATGAGATTTGGTATTATTACCATGTTCGGGGCACTCCTCAACGTGCTGATGGGAAGAAGTTGGATGCTGGCAAGGCGGGTGGTCGGTTGACGACGTGTGCCAAGGCGAACGGTGCTGTCAAGTACTATGAGCGGTCCACGGGGAGCGAGGAGTGAAAAAGTTCGTATAGTTTCCTGCATAGGAGCAAGGTCATTTTTTTTGGAAGACATCTAGAAGCGGTGTAGATCGAGCTAGAAACTACTTCACTGGGAGCGCGTGCGTCTGCTGAAATTGCAGTAACTGCTAATTGTGGTAATTATCAACAAGTAAACATCCTTTATAAAAAGGGAATATGTTCCCCGTCCACCTACAGATGACGACCCTCATGCCTCCGCATCAAATTAAACTACACTTCGGTTCCCTCATCTTGTTAAAACGCCACCATGTCAATCACATATCTTGCCGCTTGCTTCTTGAATATTTTACCCCCATTCTGTTCCTCCTAGCTACTCGTCATCGGCAAGCTCTTCTACCTTTGGGGCTTCATACTGTCGTTGCTGCAAACTGCCGGTATTGATCTGTGTGTCGGTGCCGGTGGTAGTGGCGGTAGTAGGTGCTATTTGACCAGTGGCGGCGGCAAAGGTAGCGTTCGGGCCGGCAGATCGAGCAGCAGATTTAGCCTTCTTCTTCTTCTTCTTGTCGGCAGCAGACTGGGCAAACTAGTCAGTGAGGTTTCCCCTATTCTCATTATGACGGCGCAGCTTACCTCATGCCAAGCCCACACAGGGCGGAAACTGTCCATGAAGGAGACGTCCTCCCACAGGTTGGGATACAGCCAGAGACCAGGAGGGACGGCAAAGTATGTGACGCAGAACAGGATAACTCGGAAGATAGCCATAAGGAAGAAGAGACCCAACAGACCAAGCAATCCCCAACTGAGGTAGTAGACGCCTTGGCGCAGCACCAATGGCCACAGAGGATACAGCACAACGATGAAGATGACAACCAGGGCAAGAGCAGCATAAAGCTGTCGCTTAATCTGGCTACCTTCGTAAAACCAGACGTAGTACATGTCATCTCCAGCATCCTGTTGTTGCTCAATTCGAACGTTCCACTGGCCTTTAACTCGCTTGGGCTTTTTGCCATTGGGTCCGGCTTCTGGCTCAATTTTGTTAACTCTCAAGGCCAGCATGCTCAACGGTAGCAGCTTAAAGGTGTTCTCAAGCGACGCTCGGTCAGTGATCTCGGGTAGGAGCGGGTTCTTCTTGCGGGCCTTTTCGTAGGCAGGTGACTGCAGCGCTCGCAGCGCACGTTTAACTGTTGAAGAAAATTATGTTAGCAAATATTGCGTGAGAGCCTTGGTGTGATTCTCTAGAGTATATACGCACCCTTGAACATGTCTTTCCGCTCGCCGTTCAGGATGCTAGTACGCGGCTTGAGGTCTTGGCTTTTGAGGAATACAGCCAGCGCGAGGGCCTTGGGGTTAGGGGGACCAGGAACAATTGGCTGGGCCTGTCCTTGCCCTCCATGATGGTGGTCATGGTCATGGTCATGGTCATGATTGCAGCCCTCTCCATGAACATGACCGCCGGCAGCGTGTTGTTGCTGCTGTTGCTGTTGCTGCTGCATCCTCTGCTGCTCCATCGCCTGCTTCTTAATGTGCTCAATGAACTGGGGAACGGTCATGCCAGCCTTTTCCGCATCTTCGGCGACCCGCCGCTGAATTTCAGCGATTTGCTCGGGCGTGGGACGCTGCCCAGGCGAAGGCATTGGGATACCACTCTCGGGCGCTGACATTGCGAATAATTGTGATGCGCGAAACGAGGGAAATGATAGACTGTGAAACGGTGATCCGAGTTCTCCGCGTGAACAACAAAAAAAAAAGAAGGGATCACAAACGAATAATTGATGCTACGATGAGGAAGTTGTGAGAAAGGTTAGGTTGTGGGAGTTATTCCTCGAGCGAAGTCGAGATGTGGCCGACTATCGTCATCCACAATTTTGTCATGCTCACTGACAACAAGGTGTCAACTTCACTTTGACGCCCGTAGCCCAGCCGGGAACTCGCTCCTGTACGGAGTGTGGGTCGGGTCGTCAATATCCCGGGATTCCACCACTAGCAGGCTTAACAGTGCGCGCTCACAGTGTATCTTGCAAACAGACACCTCGACATTGCTCCTGCTTTCCGGTCGCAGCTAGATCGTGGGGCAGTCCAGGACATCACTTGTAGGCCTCGAGCATCGGCAGTCAGCTTGGTCTCGGCGTCGCAATGGGAGACCGATTAACTCAGCTGCAAGATGCGGTTGACCAGGTAAATTTCCTCTATTGTATGTTTCTATTCCCAGGCGGCGCACTAATTCGCGGGACAGCTTGCACAGCAGTTTGTCGCATGCTTGCATTTTGTACAACGAAGGCATGATCTCGAGACCCTTGGCCCAAACGACAAAGTGCGTGATGTGAAGCAAGAGCCTCATCAAAGAGAAGGTAGTACATGTTTTCTCTAAACTGGATTGAGCCATGTAAAAGTTGCTAACCCGAAATGTCAGTCGACCCATTACCTGCGGATGAATTCGCCGCCGGACTGAAAGAGCTGTCGCGAGACCTCATCATCAAAGAACAGCAAATCGAAGTGCTAATTTCCAACCTGCCTGGCCTCGATAATAGCGAAACAGATCAGGAGCGAAACATTAAGGACTTGGAAGAAGATCTGAAGGCTGCAGAGGCGCAAAGGCAAGAAGCCTTGAAGGAGAAGGATCAGATTCTGGGAGAATTGGATTCTGTGATTCGCAGCATCCAACGGCCTTGATCTTGAATTGGTTTAGTCTGTTTTTTTTTTTTTTTTGGGTTTCGTTAACAAAAGGGCAGGGGGCTCTTTCCCTTTATAACGGGGTTTTATAACATCGAGGGCATAGCATGGTGTTTCGGCGATATTGAAAACTTAGGGTTGGGATACCCATCCATGCGTACTCATATTGGGTCAATCTTACGTTAAAGCATAAAATTTGAAGGCTTTATCCTAAACCACATCTATTGTTGTTACCATCTACGTGTTACCAAAGGAAAAAATACATACAGTAGTGGCCACTGCGATTATTTCCATTGAAACCAAAATGGGATTTTCTGACGCTTAAATAGACGTAGACTTGAAAAATTGCGGGTAAATATTCCGCAACTCACTCAAGTGTCGAATCTGGTACTGAGAAGCCTGCGTCTTAGGTGTCGGAATGCTTTCCTCGACAAGGTGAACAGCAGTCCAGCCAAAATCCTTGGCTTTGGTGCAATTTAAGAACGAGTCATCTGTGATTTGTCAGGCGGCCCCCACGTCAGAAATGAGAAGTAGTTGCCTAAACATACCGACGAAGTAGCAGTCCTTAGCTTCACTAACGCTAGCTTCCCTCATTCCCTTCTTATACATGTCAGGATGTGGCTTGCAAATCAAGGGTTCCTCAGAGTAGTCGCAGAATGTAAGACCGTCGAACAGATCCTCAACCCCCAACAGGCGAACAACTCTCTTGGCGTGCGTAACGTAGGCATTGGTGAAAAGCCAAACTGTGACTTTTGATTTATCAATATCTTCCAGGAGTTTTCGCAGCTCAGGGTCGGGCTTGATGATGTCTTGCAGCGGCAAAGCATCGTCTACCTCTGCGTTGTACTTCAACGGGTCAATTTGATGATGGCGGACGAGGCCTTCTATGGCAAGTCCATAGCTGGTGTAGTACTCCTTGTGAAGCCTAACGGCCTCGTCCCAAGGAAGTTCGAGGTGTTTGGCAAAATATTTGTCAATAAGTTCAGCCATCAAATCCTGGACCTTGGTGCCTACGGAACTAGTTAGCAGGCCGACACACTTACTGCTTGCAGCATGAGTAAGTCAATCTCACTTCGGGAGTAGAGGCAGTTGTCAATATCGCTTGGAACGAATTTAGCTGTCTTGTATCATACAGAGGCCTTGCAGCAGTGGAAACTTACAAGAAGAGCACCGGCTTGCGCGATGCTGTTCCATTAAGCGCCGCCATCCCAGTAATTATAAAGAGAAGCGTTCTTTGACGTGAACAGTGAAGTGGGTTCGAGAGGTGGAAGCTATTGTGGCTAATTCGGTGTATAGAAGAGAATTGCAGGTTGTTTCCCGCATCCGAGATACACGGAGTATACCGGCTAAGACTACGGAGATTTGTTTGACTCATGCGGAGTAGGAAGCCCGGTACTCCGTATAGGTCACTAGTAAGGTGTGATGTGACCGATGTGTCTGGGCGGAGAGTTTCGTCTTTAAATAGTTAATGTTATTACTTTGAAATTGGCTTATTTACGCGTAAAACTAGGTTAAAATGAGTACAGATGGCCAGGGACTCTATTTCAGTTACTTTTGCCAGATCGACTAGAGGGGAAAAGAAAAAAAAATTGTATCTCTTTGTCTCCCTCCAATCCATAATATCCCGCCAGCCTTGATCGCACGAGGTGCAACACCGAGTGCTCCCCCACGTGCATGGCTGGAGTGGCTTTCTGCCGGGTCGCAAAATTCTGCCCCTCCCACACCGCTTTCAATCGCCCCTTGTCTCCTATTATATCCTTCATCGCTGCGTTCAATACGCGACTGCCAGGCTTTGCATCACTGGTACTGGAGACCCACGGTGGCAAGATTGTTCAAAAATTCGTTGATGGTTTGGACTCTTGCGGATGCATACTTTTACCACATTAATCGCGATCACGGACCCCAGTAGGCCGTGGATAAAATTCTGGTGTCTGGAATTGTCGTGTTGTCGCGCGGCATGGCCCAGACAACATTAGCACCGTCCACGCTCTCAAGCGGCAGGCTCACCTCAACGAAACCTTCTGACAGGGAAGTTTTTGAGTTGGACCAGTACGAGAAGATCGTAAAAATTCGAGATGCCATCATCTCTGGCAAACGCACTGCCGTCACGCTTCCGCCCAGCTCAAGCGCGCCTCTAGAACCTTTGTCCCTGCCCAAGAAGGCGCCAAAGGCTGAGACAGCGCCTGCACTGCGCAGCGAAGATAAAGCTTTTGCTCCCAAAGCTTCTGTTAAACCCGCTGCATCGGGTCGATCCGAGCTGAATCCGATATTTCTAGAAAAATCTGACGAGCTTATTAGAGCCGAGTTGCAGATCCAGAGGCGACGTCTAGAGAGTGCCTTGAAAGAAGAGGTCGAGCAGCGTCGTTTTGTGAAAACTAGCCGTGTTGAACCATCATCGGAACTCGACCTATCCGATGTGCTTGCAAAGGCTCTCGTCCTGGTTCAAGCTGCAGATGCTCCGGCTGCTGATGGTGAGACCTTAACAGCTAATGCCGAAACTACAAGTGACTCTTTGGATGAAAGCACGTTTTATTCGTCCCGCCATGATACCCCCGAGTCTCATTTAACCTCGCGTATCCGTAATTCGTCCCAAGATATTCAAGCTACTAACTTTAAATCACAACATGGAGACACCCCGCAGCAAACTAACAAGCATACTCCTCCACGCTTCGTTCCAGCTGCTGATACCAGCACTGCAGCCACTCATCCTCCTGCGATCGAAAACAACGGTCATACTGCGGTGAAGACCACCTTTGCTTCACAGATGAGCATCGTTCCTGGCTTGAACAACTATGTTCAAGTGGCAGGCTCCGCTTCTGGCCCAAGTCAGAGTACGAGGGCTGCGCCAAGTCAATCAGATGAAGTCAATCCGTCGCATTCGCATCAGCAGGCAACCAATTCCCAGTTACCTCCTAGCACTACTCGTCCTCAGGGCATATATCATCATGAAAGCCATCCTCCTTCTCCGCTTGTCCGAAACCACACTCTGCAACCTATTGCTCCTCAACCAACTCATCCTTCCTGCTTGAACGCCCTGGCTTCGGCGTCATCTGCCGTTGTTGAAGCGTCCCGTGGCGCTGAGCATCGCAGCGCAGTCGGTACACCTGCACAGGTCGTAGCGTTAAGAACCGAGCAAAATATCGTTACAAGTCCCGATAGTTCGTCACAGGGCGGCAAGAAAAAGGGCAAGAAGAAGAAGAAGAGAAAGGCCGACAGGCAAGGTGCCGATGCAGAGGCCGCTCCATATATCAAACCTGAGCCCCGGTCACCGTCTCTTCTCCACGCGCAATCCTTCATTCGTCCATCTAAGCGCCAAAGGCATACGCAAGACCCATCTGCCGTACACGAGTACGAACCAAGGTATGACCCAGCCAATGTCCCTGATGCTGGCGTTCAGTATGTTACGCAACCGGTTAGGGATCACACTTTACCAATAGGCCACGTCGGGGCGGCCGGCTATCCCGAAAGAGTCTATAGCTCTGCCACGACTGGGACTTTGCGTTATAACAACGGGCAGTACTATGATGATCATTGGATACCAGGCGAGGAGCCTCTGCAACGCCAAGGCTATCCTGGTGATCAACAAGAGCACTTCTCGCATAGATCCACACAATCTTCGAGGCCAGCCTCACGGATCTTACTGGCTGAACCATATCCCGTCGGTGCTCCTCCATATCGCGAATTTCGTGATGGGTCTAGCGTTGCCGCTCACCCGGACGCAGAAACGTTCATCGCACCTCCAAGGCCAGCTCCGACGAGAATTCTAGTTGATGCCTATGGCCGTGAGTATATCGAGCCACCCCATCGCCCTCCATCACACTTGCCTGTCGCTTCTCCTTCTAGACATGGTGAACGCGAAGTAGTTTATGAGCGATTCCCACTTCGATCTTTGTCCCGTCATCCTGCACCAGGACCATACGAAGACGATGGCATTGTCTATGCACCGCCTAGTCGGGCTTACGCTTTGCCACGCCGCATTGTAACACAACCAGAATACACCACCCATGACTATCGGGATGCGAGCCAAAGAGAGGTCTCATCCAGGCAACCACCTGGACAAGGTGAATTTGTACAGGTTCTGGCTCCCCAGGAGAGAAGGTACGGCGACGATGGCTATGGTGCAAGGCCTACAAGTGTGCGGCCAGTGGAAACTGTTCGCTATCAGATGCCTCCTGATTATGGACGAGTTCATAGTGTGCGGCCAGAACTACAAAATGCGCCAGAATACAGAGCAAGTGTGCATCCGGATGGCCACCACGAGGTTTTACAACCGTACAGGAGGGAGTATCGCTCTGGTCCTGCCCAGGAGCCTGTCATGCCGCGAGGGTTCAGCGTTCGACCGGCGGAACGTGATCAAAGCGGCCAGCTCCGTGGGGCAGAGGAGATAGCCTTTATCGAAAGGCCAAACGGTACCGCGCAAGAGATGATATATGCGAGTGATGCTAGGCGAGAGGTTTATAGGTAGACATTGGGCAGCCTGGGTCGATTGTTGCGTGTGGATTGTGCTACAACCAGGCTGTCCACTCCAAATTAGATACCCTTTAAATGGAGAAAACCGCCGAACTTATATCGGCTGTGCTTTTTTTGCATCCCTAGGTACGCAATTATAAAAGGCTTTGACGTCGGCCTCATCGAACAGGGATCGGCAACATCCATTATGAAGGGCTCATGGTCCGTGCATCCTGTACCCGTAGTAACATCGGGGAGGGTGCTGCATAACTGAACAACCCGACGTTATGGCGCTAAAAAGGGGGGTCCAGTGAACTACTCCGTAGGCTCCGTGAAGAGCTAGTGATGAGGGCGAGCCTCAGACAATACGGCAGACCAATGGTCTCATCCTCCGATCGCTGCATTCATCCGCAACTGGTCACGGCTGGCCGCACAGTCGTTGCTCCCCAAATGAAACTTTTCCCGTAACCGTTCTCGCTATCCTGCTACTTACAACTCCTCCAACCTGTCAAAATTGCCATCTCCAGCGTCTCACGAGGTCCCGAGTCATTGGATCCAGCGGACACCAGCGCATTGGCCAAAATGCCTCCCAGAAAGCGAGCTCGTGGTGCTCCAGCTGCCTCCACGCCAGCTACGGCTCGCGACGATGATGGCATGGACATTGACACTCTCGCGGTCAGCGATGCCGACGCGCGCACGTCTGGCAAACGAGGAGGACCAAATTACAACGAGATGTGGACGGATGATCAAGTTGCCTCTCTATTCAAAGGCGTTATTCGTTGGAAACCTGCCGGTTCGTCGTACCTATTGTTCTCTCTCCAAAGGAAAAAAACAACGGAAGGCAAAATCCTAACCGCCCTGACCTCAGGTATGCATAAGCATTTTAGGATGATTGCGATTTCAGAGCATTTGCGAAACCACGGCTTCGATCCCGACATGTGCCAACATACCAGAATACCTAATATTTGGGACAAGCTACGGACGTACTATGATCTGGACCTCATCGACGAACGTGAATACTTTGACGATGACGAGTCCGACGACAAGTATGTCGAATTCTCCCTACCTCGATCCGACTTCCTCGAGTCCATGATGCAGAGAGCGGTAGCCGACCCCAGCGAGGCACCTACCTCTCCTCCAGAATTAGACCTTTCGCCTGATCCTGCATTGAGAAAACGCAAGAGGTCGGGCACTGCATCCAAGGCCAGAAATACGGATGCCGAGGACGATACGGAGGATGGCACGGATGTGCCGCCGTCCCCAGCTGCCAGTGCAAGTGCCAGGCCGACGAGGGGTTCGAGGGGACGTACGCGGGCGGCCAGTCAGCAGGCCAAGACGGATAAAGGCGACAAGGGTGACAGGAATGACAAGGCGGAGACGACGGAGGAAGAAGATGCAGGGGATGGAGAGGAGGAGGAGAGTGAGTCTGGAGAAGAAGACGAGGAGAGCGTCGAGGAAGGTGGCACCCCGGCTTCGAGGTCGACTAGAGCGGCCGCAAGGAAGAGCGCTGCTCCGAAACCAACGGCAAGGCGGACTAGATCACGGCGGTGAGAAGGGAAGACACGACTTGGACGTTGATGATGATGTAGCTGTAGTAGAAGTATGATACAGAAAGATACCCAAATGCTCACTGTGGCTTATCTCAAGAAAATTAAATGCAACACCACCACCTCAATGCTAATTCTACTCCATATCGTCGTCAATGTCGACGTCAACATCATCGTCATCGTCATCGTCATCGTCATCGTCATCAGCGTCGCTCACGGACCCCTCTTTGTTATCTAAAGTTTCCCATTCCTCATAAAATGCCAACTTGGTGGCCCAATCCCTTCCCAGGGGGTATACACTTTCCACGTCTAAATGCGACCTCTGTACGGGGCCCGGAGATTGCACCTTGGGCAGTTCCATCGGCGGCTTCTTGCGCAAGATATCCCACATTTCGTTTTCTGCTTGATAGCTAGCGAACTCATCGTGCAAGTCCGCCTGTGCCTCCTGCTGTCGCTCCGTACTGATACGAAGTTTGAGCCCTCGTTTCGCGCTGCGAACGTCTGGGATGCTTGCAGATGAGTAGTGTAAGACCTCGTCCATTTCACGAATGATCTCATACTCTTCGTCGTTTTGTTGTTCGACTTCTTGCTGGGCTGCTTCCGAATCAATGCCTGTGTCATAAGCCTGCTCTGAGTCGTCGTCGTCTGCGTCATCGCCGTCTGTATCCTCGACTGGCGGAACTGCGAACTTCAGCACCTCTTTGCCTGAAACTTGTTCGTCGCTCAATTCTGGCTCGACAGATAGTTGCTCTTCAATTTCTTCATAAGCCATGGGTTCGTCGTCAACATGCTCGCCATCGCTATCGGGGGGGTCTTCAAAGACATCCAGTCGCAGTCTTCGGGCAATTGATCTCCAGACCTCATGAGAATTGGCCATCATTCCGAGAGATGCCACCGCGGCTTCAACATCCTTCCTCCGGACAATATCACGAGTTGCAGGCCTGACTTCTCTTTTCGCTCGAATCCTCGACATGCTGATGAATAAGGTCGTTTGCACGAGTCGTCGAGTGACGGAAACCGCTAGAGAGTAAAAATCATCGAATGCCGTAGCCCAAACTGAAGGCTGCTTGTCGTCAACGTAGTTCCAGTTGCTGCCTGGAATCGAGGAGTTCATGAACAGTCGTTCTGATAGCCCCAACCAGTTGGACAAGTGGAAAAGCTGTGCGAAGTGCGGCGCATCCTCTGTATCAGACTCTCCATTATCTAAACGACGAGCTATTTCCCTCGCAACAGAGGGCGTGATGTCCCATTTTGCCCCCCATTTAAGCTCTTCCCGCTGTTCCTCTCTGCGCTCCTGGCGAAACGATATCGCGTCTGCTGCTTCTTCCTGGGCGTGGCAGCACTGTTGACTGAGCTCCACGGCTGCAGGAAATTCCGCAGATTCCAAGAAAGACCGGTGAAGGTTGGACCTCCTGCTATTCGCGGCTCCATCCAATATATGGATGTACTGTTGGACCTCGACTTCGCTCTTAGTGCTGATCCTGGCTACGATTCCAGGCAAATCATACCTGCCCAGTCGTGACAAGGCCTCAAAGAGAAGCTGTTTTTCGATCGAAGACCATTGCGTGAGCCCCAACTGAGAAGCTGGCAAGTCAACCTCGTCATCTAAGCATACACGATGTGCGGCGTCGTTAATGTCGCTGTTGAGAAGCTCTAGATACTCCGAATTCACCACGCCTTTTTGTCTCTTGAATGGTCGGTAATTATGTGTTTCTGCAGCTTGCCGTTTGAGTGGCGATCGGTTGTCCAAGCGATCACCTTGAGAAAGGACATACTCCGATTTAATGATGTTGATGGACGCCTCACTCGGCCCACAAGAACTGTCTCTTTCGCCGGAATGGGCATCTGAAACAGGATACGGCTCTACCATCAACTCTGCATCTGAAGTATCTGTGTTTGGGCCGATATGATCTTCGTCGTGAATGGAATACTCCTCATCGGGGTCCATATTCCCTCTGGTTCAAAGCGGGCTATGGCTGGCTGAGGTGGTATTGACATTGTACCAGGATGAAACTGTGGGCAGCAGACGACGCCTAAACTGATTTCATTCGTCAAAGCATAGAAATGAGCGTTACGGCAGACCGTACTTGTATAGCAATTCTCTCAGGTGATATCTATGTCCCATTCGTTGCAAAGTTGACTTTCTCTGATTTCTACATCTCAAGAAACGAGCGAGAAACTTGACCTTCACGAGCAGCGAAGAAAAGTGGGGCTTCGGTTACCTAAGAATTTAACAGTTAAGTGAGGAGCGGCGGCGTTTCAATGAGATGTGGCAGCAACTGTTCGACGGCGATAACAATATCGAAGCTATCAATAAAGACACATGTATAAAGTATATATTATTATTATTTTTTAATTCAACTTTTTTTTTTTTGGGTTGGGTTGGTTGGTTGGTTGTCCCTTATGGACTAATCAAAAACACATTCATAGCCGGCTGTACCACGCTGGAGAACATTGACCAACAGTACCATGTCACAATAATCTGCGGCCACCCGGCAATCTTCATCAGTGTGGCGTCGATGCTTTAGGACTTGTCTATACTGCAATACATGCTTTGGGATATTCATGCTTATCACAGTACAGTCACCAAGATCTCATTGATGAGGAATTTGGCACGGCGGGTGCTGCTGACATAATGGAAAGTGGGCCGTGCAACTGCATTTCGACTCACCATGCACGACGCCCCTGTCGCTAAAAGTTGAGTAGCATCTCAAGGGTGGCCTTCAAGTCTCAGCGAACAAACCCTTACTGCCAGCGCTCATGGCCACATCATAATGTACAATGCTACGCACCGTTGCAAAATGCGTCTTCCGCCCCTCGATTGAGGCTATCCAGCCAGCTTGCAAAATTACATCATGCAAAATCTTCACGGCCTCTCTGACACTAAGCACCAAGCCAAAGCTTCGAGACTACCAGCAAGACTGTATCAAGTCGGTCCTCCTGTCATTAAAACGGGGGCATAAACGGGTGGGAATATCACTAGCAACTGGTAGTGGTAAAACGGTAAGCAGCCTTTCAGGTTGTATACACATGTGTGAAATATGTCCGTTACTGCTTGATAACACATATGAGTCTAGGTCATTTTCACACAACTCATTGACAAAGTACATCCACGGTCTAATGGCGGCGACCGCACTCTCATATTGGCTCATCGCCGTGAGCTGGTTGAGCAAGCTGCACGGCACTGCCAATTGGCATATCCAGATAAAACGATTGAGACTGAGATGGGCGCAATTCATGCATCTGGAACAGCTGACATTACTATCGCCAGCGTGCAGAGCATAACATCCAGAGACCGACTGGAAAAGTTTGGGCCGTCGGATTTTAAACTAGTCCTGGTGGATGAGGCGCACCACATTGTTGCACCAGGATACCTTAAGACCTTGAAGCATTTCGGGCTGGACCAAAAGCAGAGAGATTCTCCTACGCTGATTGGAGTGTCTGCCACCTTCTCAAGATTCGATGGTGTCAAGCTCGGGGCCGCGATTGACGAGATTGTCTACCACAAAGATTACGTTGACATGATTACCGACAAGTGGCTATCCGATGTTATCTTCACCACTGTTGAATCGTCTGCAAACCTATCCAAGGTCAGGAACGGTGCCTTTGGTGACTTCCAAACGGGAGAGTTGTCCAAAGTGGTCAACACAGACGAAGTCAATGATATCACCGTCAAAAGCTGGATGGCTAAGGCTGCGGACAGAAACAGCACGCTCGTCTTCTGCGTAGACTTGGCGCACGTGTCTGGTCTCACGCACAAATTTCAAGAGTACGGCTTCGACGCTCGTTTTGTCACTGGCGACACTCCCAAACTGGAGAGAAGCGAAATTCTGGAAGCATTCAAAAAGGGAGAGTTCCCCGTGCTGGTCAACTGTGGTGTCTTCACGGAGGGAACGGATATCCCCAACATTGATTGCATAGTGCTCGGAAGACCAACGAGGTCTCGCAACTTACTTGTTCAAATGATTGGTCGAGGCATGCGACTTCATCCTGGCAAGAAGAACTGCCACATTATAGATTTTGTTTCAAGCCTCGAGACTGGGATCGTGACCACACCGACCTTGTTCGGCCTCGACCCTGATGAGCTTGTCGAGGAAGCGTCCGTCACGGATATGAGGAACATGAAGGAGGAGCATGAAAGTGCAGACGACACCCGCCACCAAGTTGCATATCTTAACGGGGCAGCCTCACCCAGCAGTTCTGCAGACGCCGTCACATTCACCGACTACTCGTCCGTGCTGGACCTCATCGCCGATACATCTGGAGAAAAACACATCCGTGCCATTAGTCAATACGCCTGGGTGCAAGTTGGGCCGGAGCGATTCGTCCTATCCGCCCCGAGCGGCTCCTATATCCGCATTGAACGAATTCAAAATCCAGCAACGGCATCATCGCCCACCTATAGGGCGCTTGAGATTCGTGCGCTCCCTGCAGGGCTTTCCAAGTCACCATTCGCGGCACCAAGAGAAATCTTAACAGCTGCAACTTTCAACGACGCCGTCCACGGAGCAGACAGCTATGCCGCCAATGCTTTCCCGCATAGTTTCATACACCGAAACCAACTTTGGAGGCGACTACCACCTACTCAGGGGCAACTAGACTTTGTGAACAGGTTGCGAGGCAGGGCTAAGGCCTTGACGGTTTCGGATCTGACAAAGGGCAAAGCAGCGGACATGATCACCAAGTTGAAACACGGCGCCAGGGGGCAATTTGCAAAGATTGAGGCTGAGCAAAGAAAAAGAGAGAGACAATCGAATATTTTGGAGGCGAAACAGAACAGAGAGCATGTGGCTGTTGGGCCGCTGATGGCATAGTACTCGCTGCCGCCACTCGCCCAGCTAGTATTGCGAATGACTTGATTTGGCGTATGTGCCTTGGTTGTGGATGCACTTGTATAAGAACTAGACGATACCACTCTCGCATTTCACGGTTGTAATATGATTTCACGAACAGATAGGTGACATTGCCGCGGTCGCCAGCCAGTCAACCGGGCATCGATATGCTGGCCACATACTCCGTACAATTCCGTGAACGACGCAATAGCTTGGAAATAGTCGCAGTTGGGGGTTTGGGGGAGGTGCTGGACAGGCTAGACATTGACCAGACATTAAAACCTTCTCGCTGCTGCAACAATCTCCACCTTCTCTGTTTTACAGAAAATCTGTTCTAGGTTACGCACTCGACAAAGTCAATTTTGGCCTCCTAGGTTCGTGGCACATGCAATTAGGTATATTCCATTGAATGCGGCTCGTCTAGCAGGCGCCGGCAAGAGCGATTCATAGTAGCGAGAGCACAACCAGTGACCATTGCAAGTTTAAGCTCTACTACTTCTCCCAAGCAACCAAACATTCTCCCCGTGAAAAGAATTACCAATTGTAACTACATGTATCAATGACTCCCGTTCTTCGATCCCAACGCAAGATCTTGCTTTTTTTTGCGCAACAAAGATCAGTAAGCTCTTCTAAGACGAATCCTTTCGTGTACCAAACACATCTGCAAACGGGTATTTTCTTCAAGTTTTTGTGCCTCATCCATTTCTTCGATCAAACTAGTGGGTATAAAAGGGGCCAAATTCCAGTCATGAAGACTAACATCGTCCCAAGCGTAATCAAAAAAAACCTAAATCTCATTAAGACATGCAGCATAACAAAAGAGCAAAACGTAAGTCAGTTCAAACATTGCACAAGCAACAAGATCAAAAGCCGTTTAACGATCAGTGGAAAATAAGACGTTCAGTGGTATTCTTGGGTGTTGCGAGAGGGTATATCCAGCCGAGGTATTCGCATGTAGTCGTTTTCTAAGTCGGGGGAATCTAACGGAAAGGCCCAATTGGGGCGGGGTATCCAGAATTCAAAGAGTGAGAAGTAGAGGGGCGACCGCTGTCCCCAGAGGCGCGGGTGTTATGACGAGGTGTTACGTCGCCAGGAAGAGGAATTGTTAACTTGTTGTCCATGTGTTTGCTGAACGGTCGTGGAGCCCAAGGGTTCTCATCCTCGGGTAAGTTGACTCCACTGTCGTTCCAAGGATTGCGGTCAGCATTGAGGTCAGCATTGAAGCTTCTGGTGGACTCGATGGAGATGAGCGAGGACTTCGAAACGTTGCTTGATCCCTTAAAGAAGCTGCTGTTCATTGAATGAGAGCTGTTCTTTCTGCGGTCCAGAAATGAGGAGATGGAAGTCATGCCGCCGGGTTTGCGGAGGCGATCAAGGATGCTGCTTCGCTCGCGGGCAACTTCGGCACCAAAGCCGGTCTTGGTGGGGGAGTCGGTTGATGACGACGAGGCTGGTGCATGCTGGAGAAGTTTCGAGTCGAAGTACTGGAGTGAGTCTTCAAACGAGTCAGACTTGGGACGAGGGATCGATCCTTTAACAATCGTGGCTTCGACGGTGGCTGCAGCCATCTGAGTCTGAAGAAAATCGATAGCATCGCGGAGCCCACCGGCATTATTGCGTGTAAACCCCCATATCAAGGTCATGGTCGGAGAGCCTTCCAGAGTGAGTTCATCAGGATTCTGATGTACTGTCACCTCCACTTCGTACTGAGCCTTGAGTTTGGAAACCAGATCGGTGGCGAAGTTTGGCGATTCCAGGAATTTGACCAAGTCGGCAGTGCGGGCAATTACTAGCTCATGCTTATCGGGGACCATGCCCAGAAGCTCGTCCACACAGTGAGGGACCTGCCATTGGGGACCTGTGACAGTAACCTCATCGCTAGCTTCTTCCGTGCTGGGAAAGTTGATTTTGCAGTTAAATTTCTGCTCCAATTCGTCAATCTCAGGAAGACGAGCGATGAGCTCTCGATGGTACAGGCGGTCAACGCTAGCAATTTGAGTAGTGTACTCAGAATCCTAATGCAAGACAATGTTAGAAAAATATCCAAAAACAAAAACATTGTTGTGGCAAGGCATCGCGGGAATTCTTACAGCACGATCGACCATTTCCAGAATCTCGTTCTTGACGGCGTCCAAGTTCTGAGCGTTTCGAGCAGGGGTGCGACAAATGACATTGTCGACCTTGATATCATCATCTTCTCGACCCATGCCGCCTCTATCCATCGCATTTGAGAATTTGACAAAAACGGAATGCTTCTTCATGATCCGCTGAATGTGCTGACCCCCGATGCCAATGATGCGTTTGTGATACTGATCGGGTACATGGAAAGATATTGATGCCGGCATCTCTTGTTCAACCAAGGTCAACCCCTGTTTCATAGAGTCGTAGCTAGCAGCCATGACATCAATGTTAAAATTGTACTCATTAAAACCATCGAAGATGATCTGCACATTGCCTTTGAGAATTTAGTACGATGGAACGAAGATGCAGAAAACCATGATCTGGACTTACTCTGTCCCATAATCTTATTGATTTTACCATTCTTCTTGCCACTCACAAACTCTTTGTGCTCGTTGGCAAGCTCAATCTTCACTCGAATCTGATACTGCGACTGCGTAACAAATTTGAGGTCAGAAATCACTGTCAGAGCAGTCTTGACGGCGTCGTCCGAGCCAGTAATGGAAAAGTTCATCTTGTCATAGGACAGGTCCGCGTCGGCGTTGGCGCATATATCTGACAGCATGGTCCTGATGTCGGTGTTTGCAGGCAGTTGTCTGGCATCGGGTTGCTGCAGGTACCATCCAGCACCATAAAATTGGCCAGCCTAACACGTGTCAATCATGATCATAGAAAAAAGAGACCAAGCATAAAAGCAACTTACCAATGACATAAGCTCACGCACAGTTCGCTCCACGGGTAGTCCTTCGCTTCCCTGGACTCGGACCGTGGTTCGCTGGCAAGCAAGAGGGGGAAACATGATGTACGTTCCATTAGCTTCAAGAATCTTGCGAACTTTATCAAGACGGCCAAGGAGAATACTATCAATCTTAGCAGCTGGGATAGTCACATCCTTCACGTAGAGACGTATTCTAGACACAGTCTCATGCAATTTCTGTTTAGCTAACTCAATCGCCTGAGGAGTGTCGCCAGTAATGAAGATATCAGTAGGATCACGACGAGTAGCGTTTTGTGGACAGTATCGGTACATCTGAGAGAACAGAGGCGGGAAGTAAATGGCAGTTCCGGTGGACGACTCAATCAATTTGATGTTCTTTCGATGGCGGCCACATACAAGCTGGTGGAGGGACAGTTCGATCCTGGTGGCATCGACTACACGGCCAAGCTGCGAGGCGAATTAGCACTGGGGACCAAAGGCAACCAACGACATTCCCTGCGGGTAGAAGGAGACCAGGGACGGGTCGTACCAGAGTATCGATGTGGATCAAGACACGAGCCTTGGCGTGCTCGGAGGAGAGTATATCTCCGTAAATAGCCACCCTCCATCTCTGGTCCATGCGCATCTCCGAGTCACCAGACATGCCATCAACCATGGGAGTCAGCTTCGGACCAAGCAGAAAGATGTCCACGCCACAAAAAGTTGAGATATAGTCGAGTGTCTCTACAACAGGCTTCTTGAGCACACCAGCGTTGAGGTCACAAACCAAGCTACCGTCAATATCGATCGTTGTACAGCGCTATGATTTTGTTAGAGCTGCAATTGTTTTCAATCCCACACTTGGGGATCGCAAGGGGGGCAAGCTATGTGGTGTCCGGGACGAAAACAGGATGTCCATACCATAGCGATGGGAATCTCGTTCAGAACCGTCTCCCGACTTTTGTGAACTAGCTCGGGAGAGCCTGACAGACAAACCGTAGTGACCTGACCCCTACCGTTCTTGGGTGAAGAAGAAATGACATGTGCTTCAATGGGCAATGGGCCAACGGACAAGTCTCGACATAGTCTCCCCAAATTTGACAAATTCTGGGCATGAATTGGCAGTTCGTGAACTTGTACGTCATCAGGTGCGTCGGCTGGGTGCGTCCACCGTAGGACGGCATCGGTGGTGGCATGGACAATGTCCTCGGTATCTGGACCGGCAAGCTCTGAAGCGAATGGCACGTTAAATGAATAGTGAATAGTGGCGTCAGCAGCTTGCGGCGAGCTGATGGGACCGCCGGCCTGGGCGGCATTCTTTGGATGCTGGTTGATGCCGTTCAAAGGCATATTAGGGCGACCCATTCCGAAGTTGGGATTTATCCGCTCGGACCAGTGACGCATGTTGGCCAATTTATTCATGTTGAGCGAGAGTAACGCACGGAGACGCGATGAGTCGGAGAAGTATTGTCGGTCACGAAGAGTGGGAAGAAGTTTATGACGCACAGGGTCGAATGCCGCCACATGCGATGACGCTGAGAACAGACTGTGATTGCAATATTTTGGGAAAAGAAGACTGCGTGGGTATACAGGAAAAGGGGGCAACTCGTCTGAAATCTAGCAAAAACGAAGAAGAGAAGCAGAGCACGTCGTCCAAGAAGCAAAACGAAAGGGAGGGTATCGGGGGTATCGGGGGGTATCGAGGATGGAAAGCTGGATTCGGATGCCGCGAAGTGAAGGGAAGAAACAAAAATCCAGGGAAAAGGCAGGGGGGGGGAGAAGAGAAGGGGAAAATGAAGGATTGACTCGCAATTCTGTTCCCGAGTCTTCGTGTTTCGTTCGAAGGTGTAGCACGTCCGGTGGTGTTGATCGAGAAGAAGAGAAGAAGAGTTAGAGTCCGGGAGGACGAGGGTGGAGAGCGGAGGAGTGGACCTGGAGGAGGGCCAGCATCAAGCACACAGCACTGGGACGCTACGCGCAGAAGAGACTGGCAGGACCACCACCTGCCGCCTAAACTCTGCCTGATGAACACTTCAGGACGTGCAGTGTGGTCCCCTACCAAGCCGTCCATAAGTCGTCCATTGGCCCATTGTATGTATATACTCCATAGTGACCGGGACAGAGGCAGCCAGTGAGTGACTGGGACTGACTGACCGGGACTGAGACCAGGATGACCAGGAGGCACGCAGTGGGTGGATGGATGCGGGCGGACAAGACACGGTAGAGCCAGGCAAGTAAGTACGGAGTACTGTACTTAGTTAATGTGTGTTCAGCACTGAGGCGCTGGGCGATGCGGTACCAGATGGTACGGGTTAAGAGACCAAGTTCTCCGTACTTCGTACTGTAGCGCAGCAGAGCGCAGCAGAGCGAGGGCTTAGCGTGGAGCCACAGGTTCGACATTGCATGGGATGATGGTTGGCTGTTCTCGGGTCAGGCACACGGCTGAATGCTGGGATGTAAGCCGTACGAGTGATGGGATTAATTGCGAGAGTGGCGGCTCGATACGGAGCCACAACTTTAATGCAATCAATAAGTAGTTACACAGGCCGCAAACCGAGCTGACAGAGGCTTTTAGCTGGTAATATGAAGACATCAAGAATGACATGGACCTGCGTGGTTGAGCTGGGTGATCTGGTCCGAGTGCTGGAGCACCGCAAGTCAGGGACATGGGTCTGGTGGCATAAGCAGGACTTAACTTGCCGTACTCCGTACAGAGGATTGGAATGGCGATGCTCTGGCGGACAAGCAAAGAAAACCCTGGCAAGTACGGAGTAGAGACGGGATAAAGAGTTGGCTATCTGACTCCACATCCATCCCCGCCGACACGCCTTTTGAAAATAACGTTGAGAAAGAAAACCAGTGAGATGGCCTCAGCCGGACTGGTTGTTGATGATGGGCTACCAACCACTCAAACGCCCCAGACGCCTAAAAAGCCCCTCCAACTTCCCACCAAGACAGCTCCAGGTGGTGGTGACGGGCTCGGGCCCTGGTGACCATGGTGGGTGCCAAATGGCGGCAGAAAGCTGAGGAATTGCAGCAGCTAATCGCGGGCCCGGATGCGCACAACATGTGCCTGCTCGTTCCACCAGGTTCTACCCTACCTGAGAACCCAGACATGTACGGAGTACCTGGCAACCTGTTTACCTGCCCCGCCTTGCCTTGCCAAGCTTGCCTACCAACCTGCTCGGATGGTCTAGATTTCAAATAGTGTGGGGAGTGAGTGTTGATCTCGGCGGATGGACGGAGTACAGGCATCTGAGCCGTACCACCAGGACACCGCTAAGCGATACTGCAGCGTCGCCCATGATGACAGACAAGTCCCGTACATTGGAGGTTGATCAGCTGTATGTTATGCAGGATTCAAAGTCTATTCATGAACACGAGGAGCTGGCGTACACCTCCAATAGCTGCTGGATGTTCGATACTTGGCGTCTGACTGGCTAGCCGTTTATCCGGGTAGCTGTGGCCGCTCTTTTGACGCTGGCATGCAGCCATCTGATGGCTTGGTCTTGCGAAGCTTTACCCGTTCCCTGTTTTATCAACCTTGCTTGAAGCAGATGGGTCGCGATATCGAAGCCGTCCGGTCACGACTCCTCCGTATGTAACGCGTCCAGCATGTACTCTATGGACTGTTGAAATGAAGGAGTATGGGTTCACTCGCGTCTCAGACGAGGTGAGCCGGAATGCACTATTACAGGCAACAACGGCTCAGCCACAACCCAGCTAACCCGCACTGCCTATCTACATTACATCCCTGGAATAGTCTCGTATTTATTATTCTAGCCATAAACGCTTGTGTCGCGTAAATGTGGCTTTGCCGTGAATTGAGCGGCCGTTGCTGTTTGGAAGTGCCCATCCCTCGGAGAAAGAGAGAGGCCCGAGACCAAGACTGGTGCATCAACTAGTAAATTTATGTTGGTACCATTTTCCTTTTCATCGGGTGCTTGGGTGCTTTTTAGCTTTTGGGTTAAAGTTTACACAGGGTTGACGGCAAGACAACACAATAATCAGGCTTTGGCATCAATGAATAAATAGGGGCTGTTATTGGTATCCGGAGACGTACGCTGCACTGTGCACATTCTGGCCGATATGATTTGACTGCCAAATGGCGCGGATATACATGCTGTGTTGAAAAACGACATGGATTAAGTTACATGTCAGTTTGGAATGGTTTTGTGCAAGGGCTAGTGGCGCCAGAGAGCGCAACACTGTTCTTCAATTATGATGCTGTCAAACTCCGTTACCGGAATACGACTATTTGTTATCCAGGGCTGTTTAAAATTGCATTCGTACAGTATTGTATTGCAGTTATTGTGCAGAGTACGGAGTACTTTGTATTGTATTCTTAATTCAGCGCCAGTACGGAGTACTCTGTATCCTGGTATCGCGGGACACGCAAGGGTGGCACCTTGCATTTAACTTCTGGACCCTTCTGTTCGCAACAGCCTTATCAATTTATTTCATAACTATTTTTTTTTCTTTGCGGTTAAGGCACTATTAAATTTGCAAATGATGGGTTTTATTAAGCATCTTGGGGTTCGGCAGCATTTTAGCTACCTAACTACTCGGTTTTTGGCAACTGTACGAGCAGGCTGCAAGGGTACGTGTGATGCAGGTCCTTGACTAGACATCGATGCATGTGCCACACGCGACTTTGCCGCGTCGCGGGGAACTTGGAAAACTTCTACTGCATGCGGGCCTTATATAACTGCAGAACAACGGCATTCTTCGAGGAATCTGACTTTATCAAGTAATATCCATCACTTGCACCCCACAATGAAGCCATGGCCGGCGACCGAAGCGAGGCAGACGTCTTTGCCATCCCCGACTTCTGGAAAACGTCCCAGTGGCTAGATCAACTGACCAAGGATACTTCAACTTCGCTCTTTGGGCACGGCCTGGACGGTGATTAAATTACTGCTGCAATATTTTTCGCTCCACTTGAAACTGATTTTATATCCCAGCAGTATTCTGTAACGACGAGCCCAGCTTACTTCCTCTTGCGCCAATCAGCATTGATGCGGACGGCTTCTTCAAGCTGCCCCAACTCAAAGATGCTGCCGAACCCAACGAGCAGCAAAGTACAGACGTTTCGGACGAAGCTGGTTCTGTATCTCAAGGCCCGACAGATCTCGAAGCCCAAAGCGATGTCTGGACATCGACAGAGCTCCCACCCAAACCGGCCGCGTTCAGAACATGGGAGACTTTCAACACTGGCCGGCCGGTGCCTCATACCTCGTTATTCTTAAGCGAAGCCGGTGCTGGGGCTTATGATGCATTGCTTAGCTGGCCAACAGACTCTCTGGACTTGGCAAATACCGGCGTTCCAGTTGTCGCTACTAGGCCCTACTTCTCGTCAATATTGGCGTTGAGCCTGGGGCGAGAATCAGTCCTTTTTGCCAAGGATGCCGAGAGCGAAACTTTTAGAGGTACCCTTTCGGAGTTTCGGGTCTCTGGGTATACCAGGCAAGTTCTCGAAGGAGTAGAAAAGCAGGCTTTGCAGTGTGGCTCGACATACTCGTATCTGTGCACCTTTACCAGGTCATTGTATGCATCACCGTCGAGCAGGTGCGCTGTAGCACTCGCCAGTGCGGTCAACCAGATCCTACAAGCGGTTGAGTATCGCGTAACTGTCGACGGACGATTCCCGAGGTCTTTGCTCCAGCTTCAATCCTCTGTGAAAGAAGCCTCAGCGATTCTTCGCCCTCTAAAAGATCTCGCAGCTCGATTGCCTCCAGCTTTTTCGGATGAAGACATATTATCACTGGTTTTTCAAGAAGCATCGAGTCTTGAATTTAGTGAAAACTACATTCGAGATATGCTCTGCGAAATATTACAACGTGTATCAACTCCGTGGGTCGAATCTATAGAAGAATGGCTTGGCACACGTCGAGAGGCCGGCATGCCTTTTACGAAATTGAGCATCGGGGAGAGAAAGGGTTTCGTCAAGGTTGATGTCGAGGTATTCACAGATGATTTTGGGCGAGAGGTTGAAGACGTAGACTTCCGTTTGGATACTAATAAAGTGCCACAATTCTTGCCCGCAGATGTTGCCGAGTCAATATTCGAGACGGGGAGAAACTTACGGTTCATTAGGGAATTTCATCCCAATCACTTATTGTCTCAACCTGGAGGTCTCATATCCAATCAACCTCCCAAGGCTGAGTGGTTATTTGATTGGGATTCAATATTGCACGTTGGGAAGCGTATTGAACAATATCAGAACAGCATGCTACAGGCCATCCAGCAGAGGCGTTTGGACTCAGCTTATCGAAGCATGCCTCCCAACCTTAGCATGAATGGACCGCCGCCGCCGAAATTCGAGTTGGACCTCTTTGGTGTAGATCAATGCTTGATGGAGAAACGTCTGCTTGACTCAATACATCAGCTCAATCAGCCTTTTACCGCGGAATCGGACAGCAATGCTCTTAGCCGCCTTGTTCGGGCGAGACTATCAGGTATTGACGAGGTTGAAAATAATGCAGCACCCTCCGATGACATGCCGCACTGGTCCTTGGTCCCAATATTGTCATTTGGTGGAATTGCATCTTGTCAGGCGCAAATCGTCAACCGTGAAAGCCTGCGCCTTCTCTTTGAGGCCCATGATGTCCAAACACATCTGGGACTACAACGAGACTTCCACTTGTTGAGGAATGGCTTGTTCTGCAGTCGCCTTACACACGCACTGTTTGATTCAGAATTAGAATCGGCCGAAAGGCATGCCGGTGTAGCCATGCAAGGTGGCATAATGGGGCTTCGTCTAGGGGGTCGTGATACATGGCCGCCAGCCAGCTCTGAACTTCGCCTAGCTCTTATGGGCGTCCTCAGCGAGGCATACGAGACTCAAATCAGCGGAGAGTCATCGAAGTCGACAAATACAGGTCCAGGCAGTAGCACCCTGCCAGGGGATCTGAGCTTTGCAGTACGTGACTTATCAGAGGAAGAGATTGACAGGTGTATGGATCCAGACACGCTAGAAGCCCTCGATTTCCTGAGACTATCTTACACCACTCCGCCGGAACTGACGTCCATAATTACGCCAATTCATCTCATGCATTATGATCGCATTTTCAAACTTCTTCTACGAACCCTGAGAATGCTGTACGTTGTAAACCAGCTGTATCGCGATACCAACTCACGCTTGAAGACTTGGTACGAGGATGATGCGTCCTACCGATTTGTTCGAGAGTCGCAGCATTTTGTTAGCAGCATTGCATCATACTTTCTCGATAGTGGCGTAGCTATTCCATGGCAGATGTTTGAACGCAAGTTGGCTAGTATTCGGGTCGAGCTCAACAGGCATGACTTATCCTCGGACGACAGGGCTACATGTTCCAGCCCAAGTCAGGTTCGGGACATGCACTCTCTCGTTCTAGACCGACTTATGTTTGCACTTTTCCTGCGGAAACGCCAACAGCCCGTGCTGAAGCTCTTGGAAGAAATATTCGCCATCATACTGGTGTATGCAAAGCATTCGAGATTGCAAGCGCTGGGGAGGTCGAATGAAGCAGCATGGAAGGTAGAGCCTCCAAAGCTCTATGCAGAGTTCAAGAAGAAACTTCAGGTGTTTATTACTGTGTGCCGTGGATTGTCTGAGAAGGCGAGGGTCAGCAATAAACGGCCCACTGAAGGTATCACGTTTGAGGATTTTGGGATTGGTGATGACAGCTTGATTGCACAGCTATTGACAAAACTAGACATAGGTGACTACTATTGTAGACACTGACAAAGCATGACTTATATAGAACGATGCATGAAATCTATGAATATTCATTGAGAAAGAACAAGTCCATGATTCTGTGACTACACTTTCATGAACTGCGAACTTGGCTGCCTCCCAAACACCTGTCGTCAGACTGGGCGAGCGAAAGAGTGGCGCTGTTTGCTACGTAGATTGCTCTGCCCCGCGGTCCGTCACTCGAGCCGGTCCGCCCCTCTACGCGTGGAGACGCGACCTAAACTCCGTCGACTTCTCGTCGGTTGAGTGATGCATTCTCTTGCGACCAGCAAAGACCTCGTTCCATTTTACCCTCAGAATTGGCAGGGGCAAACGCACAGGATGGCGCGTCCTAGCGTTGCGGCACGCAACCTATCCCTTATGGAAGAGCTGGAAAAGCTTGAACAGTCAATCACATTAACTTTGCAAGGTACATGACCTTACGCAAGTGAGAGAATACACTGTCACTGTCAACGGTTAGCTTACTATTGGTCCAGAAATCGATCACAATTTTAGCAAGGCACACAGGATCGTCACGTCGAGCATAATCCCAGTGGTAGAGCAGTATGGCGAGCATTCACGAGCTGTGTGGGAAGCGTCCAAGGTATGTGCGCGCGTGTCCCTACACAACCAGCTACCCGCTGCTGACCTGTGAAAGTTTTGGAAACAATTCTTCGAGGCCTCGGCTAACGTCTCGTTATCCGGCTACGAGGAACTCGCAAACGACGACGAGTCTACCACCATGGAGGAGAGCACGGCGATGCGGGACGAAACGACAACCGATTACGCCCCAAGCGAGGAAGACTTGACGGCAACTCCAGTAGCCAGAGACACAACGATGCATGGAGACGAGTCGCTTCTGGACGATGCAGAACTGTCGGGTAGCACCCCTCGTCTGCCAGTGACCAAGACGATCAGCAACGGAACGCCCCTCGATAACATGAGGGGAGAAATAAGGAACGAGGAAGAAGACACTACGGTATTACAGGACGGAGACGAGGATTCCACGGTGCTCTTTGCACAGCGAACGGCCCAGTTACCAGATATGTCTATGACACCAAGAGGGTCTCGAGAGGACCATGCAGCCGAGCAAGAGCACTCGGCACGACGGAGCAAGGATCCATTGCTACACCGAGTCTTGGATAAAAATTATCGTGTGCAAGCTACGCCGCATAGACATGGAGTGAGAGTATCCCCGCTCAAGAGGGACCATGGCAAGAAGAAGGAGAAGGAAAAGGGAAAGGCCTCATGGCAAGAGGACGATTCTTTCATGTCATCACCTGAAATGGCGCCACCGACTTTACGCAGCGAAGTATTCATGTCGCCATATAAGCTCATGGCACGCCAGCGCGCCGCTGCCGCTGCGTCCCAGGGCCCGAGAACTCCCGGTGTCAGTGTGCAGACGCCAGCGATGGGGAAGAAGTCGCGCGATGTACTGGCGTCGACAGGGACAGGGCGTGGTCGAGCTACAAGCAGCGCCGGTATTAGTGGCGAGGCAGCAGTCGGTCCGAGTGCTGGCGAGGCAGCATCGCGTGGCAGGCAAAAGTACGAGATTGACTGGGAGAGCGACGACGATGGCGACGACGATGATCTGTATGCCGGTATGAGCCCGCCCAAGACGATTCAGTTTGCGTTACCGCCTTCGAAACTGCTGCGGACGCCAGGTGAGTTCTCATGTGTGTCAAGATTTTAGAGGGAGCAGCAGTCCGTAGTGCTAATACAATCGGATGGGGATTTAGCTCGAGAGGCGAGTCGGAGAATCGTGGATGACATTTTGATCGATGCCGGTGCGGATCCGGAGTCGTCTGAGTATAGCCCGACCATGGTGAAGATGAATGAGGACATTTTAAATGATAGTTTTTAGGGTGGAGTTTTCTCTGCTTTTCAAGCTGGTATGCATGATCCATCCGTGTAAGGTGAACATCGAGACACGCTATCCTGAGAGAACAAAACACACAAGTGTTTATCAATATACGCCCCTCTGGGCCGCCAGGAGCAACCTAGTGTAGAGTGATATTGCATCTTGGGTATTTACACCTGACAATTTTGGGAATGGAACGTTGAACAACGGCGGCTTGCTCTGTTCCTTCCGAGGGCCAGCAGGGTGGACGTGTTGAAGATACGAGCCAACTCTCTCTTTTGCGCCGTCACATCATTGTTCGCAGCTGCTGAATGTCACATAGCCAGCTAATGGCTGCGTCTAAGCTGCTACTTTGATATGGCCGGACACTGATTCCACCGTGCAACCACACAATCTCATACATGAGAGAACGACAAACGGAGTCATGGCATGGCATACATAGCATGTCAAAATGGCGGTATGTTGCAGTTAATCGCAGGTCATGATCTCTTCGTGCCATGTCGCACAACTTGCGATCGGAAGTCAGCTGGCTTGGGCCGCACCATAACTAAGGACCGGGTTGAATCCAAGTTCTGAGCAGATTGTTGCCCATGTGCTTGTGTAAAGTATCGCCTCTAGGGTTTGTCTCCATTCCGGTACACTTGCATAAGGATTGGGTAATAATAGACTTTGAAAATTTCACCCATCCTTTTGGTTGTCTGCAATGTCACACGAGCGGATTGCGAAGGCATTCAAGGGTTGCATCTAGAATAATCGATTGGTATGGTAACGGTGCTACAGCGTCTAGCCACTTCTCAAATCGCTTCACATGACAGCCTCTCGCCCCCCCTGCATATGGATGGATCCACGGCCTTGACAAGACGCTTGGGTTTTCTCGCGACATGGGACACGAGGCTACGACTATTGGATATGCTCTCGAGTCGATGGCTGAAATGGATGTCAGGATGGAGGAGCACTATGGAGCTTTTACGTACAAAATGTGGATTGGGGGCAACGATGGGCTGCGGTACGTTACGTTAAAATACGGGACTGAGATGTTGGTGCTGGTCGGTAGATGAATATAGATCCCTGTCTCTGGATACCTAGCGATTTCTCTTCTTCTCTGGCATGTATACCGCTTAAAAAAAAATTCAGGGAGAAAAGGCTTGTTAGTCCAGGAACAGGACTAGACGCCGCCGCAGTTTTCGTCAGAGTATCGAGTCAAGGCCCACTTCCCGCGCTGCAGTCGTCGATCCTGCCAAGCCGCAGCCGCGCAGCAAAGAAGGTATCGCCGATGGCACCCGATGATGTAAGGAGCACAATACTTGTATTCCCTACGGAATATGTGTATTTCTTTTTCAAGCATATATGAGATGATGAAGGTGGATTTTTATTTCCCCTTTTTTTTGTTTTGTTTTGCCTTTCAATTGTCAGTCCAACATGTAGCTAGTTAGGTACGGCGTACGGAGTACAGCGTACGGAGTTGGTAGTTACAAAACGAAACACCCGCGTTCTGGCTATTCCAAGCAAGGTTTCACAATGTCGTTCTGCAACACAGTCAGTCAAATCACCGGGTACGCATCCCGCTGAAAATTCACACCAGACACAAATAACAACCCAAAAAAAAAAAAAAAAAAAATCCCCCCAGCATCCAGGATCGCTCCGCCTTAAACGGGGTGGCGCAGGTAACAAAACACCCAAATCACGGGCGTCGTGGCCGGGAGCAGTGCCGGCCGTGGGATCCACTCTGCCCCGAGGCCAGCAGGGGCCTGAACGGGCAGACGCAGACAGACACAGACGGACGGACGCAAGAGAAAAATTTCATCCCATATCCACAATCATGGCCACACCCCGATCATATTCATCTCCACTTGTGCATGAACCATGAGCGGGCAGAACGGGTGGACAGCAGTCACGATCGGTTTTTAAATTTCTTCCTAACTAGGCGCCTGACACCCGGCGAGACCACTGTACGGAGTACTAGTATTGTCATTGTCATTTTCAATAGCTACCTTGGTCCACTGGCATGGGCACGAGGGGGAGTGTCGAAACTTTACCCATGCTACACACGCCAGCGGACATTAGCGGCTGGCTTCGGGTGTTTGTTTATGTCTTCGACAATATGACCAAGGAATCACCACCTTGACTCCACCGAAAAGAGACGAGAGAAGAAAATGTTTCTTTGAGTATGGTCCTCTGTATCATGCAACGGTCTGTGCCAGTTATGACCCGGGGCTTGGGCCGCAGTGGATCTGGTTGGTTAACATAATGGCCGAGCAACAGGGCCATTGAAGAGGCTTTACTGGGAAATATAGTAGTAAGTACGGTGGTGTTGCAGAGGTCAGATGGTGTAACAGAAATTGTTGGCCGAGGAGCCACCGTGAGCCTCAGATTAGAAACACGTGCGGGAAGAGTTAGTCCTGTCCTTTGTAGGTTGCAATGTCATATGACATCAACGAGTCTTGAATCCAACCACTTGTTCATTCACTGCGAGTGGTTAAATATCGTGACACGGGGGAGGCGTTGTGACAGGCAAGCTCGATTAATACATTGCTGTCACACATCTCACTGCCAGACCATGGAGCATTTTGTGCAATACGTACCGAACCATGATACTCGGGGCGCCTAAATTTGCCGTCAGAGATTTTCACGACGGCGAGTCGACGGTGTTTTTTTTTTTTTTTTTTTCGTAGATCCTGCAGCATGTACGATGAGTATTTTTGGATCCCGGTTCCCCGATGAGCCGCTTCCAGGCGCCGCCAACCCTGGGCCGTTGCCGCACATAGGAATGGCATGCATGGGCTTAAAATTTTCCTCTTCCCTTTTCCCTTTTTGTAGGCCGGCCGTGCTGCCGTGCTGCCTTTGCTGCCGTTCTGTGCCTGCAGAAGCCAGGGGGTGGATGAATGGCGAATACTCCGTCATTGGTAAGCAAAATTTGCAGGTGTGGTGGCAGTCGGCGGTTCTGTTATGTCGTGAGTTACGGGCGTTGCACTTACACGACTGACGGTGAGCGCGGGAGAGGGATTGACACGCACACTTGGCCATTCTGTCAACCACCAGAAATGAATGAACTAAATATGACCCAAGCGATTATAGAAATTAAACTTCTATCTTGGCGTAGTGCACTCCGTACTGTACAGTATCGTCAGGTAAGCCACACCACGTCAGTCAGTCAGCCAGTCACCCCCGATGACTCAATGCCTCATATGTCAGGCGCACCGCGAGGCTCAGGCCAGGTCAGCGTCGTTTCGCTTCGCTTCGCTTCCTTCCGATGGCCAAGCTTTTCAAGATGAGCCCTGCAGGGCGGTGTCAGATTGGCGGGCGGTCAGCTAGCGGAAGAGACTAGAATCGCCGTGAACTTTGTACATATGCACATTACATTCGGAATTATCCAGGAACGGGAACGGAAGCCGGAGGTGACGACGATGATGCGCAGTCATACGCGTCTGGTTTACTGCGACGAAGGACGGTTACGTGAGCCGAAGTAGTTGCCTGGGGAGGTTGTGCGTACTAGTACGCCACCAGCCAGTTCTGCAAGATGGAGCACAGCGAGTGACGCAGCCCCCCGGGTGCAGCAGCCGTGTGTGCTGTTGGTTGTGTGGTGGTGGCACGATGCGGAGTCACAAAGCACAGCTGGTGACTCAATTTGAGGGTGGAGCACCAAACGTTCAGCGGCATGGCGCAGGACCCAGGGCGAGTTGTGGCTGGATTGGCGCAGTGTTGCAGGCCGCAGTGAGGTTTGGGCGCGCGCAGGTGGGCTGCTGCACCCAGAGAAATTTGCTGCCTGCAAGGCTGGCCAATGAACCAACAGGCCAACAGCCACCTGCTGCTTGCTGCCCGTGCTGGCTGGCGGGCACGGTGACTGTTCGGCGGATGCGCACTAACTAGCTAACTAACTGGCTGACCCGCGAACACGCACTCCTTGACGACTTGTCCACCCCCTCCCCTCCCTTGCCAAACCCACTGCCCCCACTACCGGACGGTGCGAGAATCCACTCCAGGCACAAGTTTTTTCTTTGGTAGCCATGTCGCTACCTAGCGGTTGGCGATGGGTGGTACGGAGTAGTGACGATCGATACGCGGCTGTGGTAAGTAGCTTCGTACTCGGCCGACTTACACGGCTTCCGTAGCCATCGCCATCTCTTTCCCAGGTTTTGTTACAATGGCCAACAAAGTATAAGTATCCACGAGCATCCGCCTCTTATTCCGTCTTTCCTCATCACCCTCATCAAACAATCAATTCAATTCAATCCAATCCAATCCAATCCAATCAGTCAAATCGGTCAAAACAATTCCACAAACAATCTTCCAAAAGCCTTCCAGCTTCGCAACCATTCCATCCACTCACATAACACAAGCCACCCAAACCACAACCACAACCACCAAAATGAACGCCGCCAACATCCAAGCCCAGCAGGCCCTCAACGCCTACGGCCCCGTCTCCTCCCCTCACATCTTCGACCGCGCCTCGTCCAAGAAGATCTTCTCTGAGATGATCGGATCGCGCAGCTCCTCAGCTACCAACACCCCCAACGAGAGCCGTCGCGCTTCGGCCGCCAGCTCCGTCGGCAGCAAGAAGGAGAAGAAGGAGAAGAAGATCAAGATGCCTACTGTCATCATGCCTACTTTCCGATTCGTCAACTAAAGCATTGTTTGGAAGAGAAAGGACGAACAATTTTTTCATCTGACTTTGGCGACTAAATATACCTGTTCCTACTCCTCTCACGCAGTAACGGGGGAGCGGGAACTTATCTTTTGACGAATTTATAATCATACTGGCTACACCTTTTAATGAGCATGGCAGGGGGGCCAACTAGGTTCCTCCTGCCGATGCATGGTTTTTTTTTTTCTTTTCTCATTATTCTGGGACGCGATGGCGTTAACAAGATAGTAAAAGCACATGGAGCATGAATTTGACTTGGAGCATCAATACCAATTTTTCGTTTACCTTATTTTTTTTTTCTTTTTTTCCTTTCAGACTCCTTCAGCCTCTGGGATCTGGATATTTGAGCTCTAGAACTTCTGCAGTTATAGAATAGAGAAGCTTTATAGATAAACATCTTTTGAACAAACTCACTTCCCTTTGTCAACTGTTTCGTGCATGTAACTGAGTGTGGACTGGGACATTAATACTTTATACTAAGTAAAACTTCTCCCCAAAAGCTATAATGCGGGGAGTTGCATATCATATGGTCTGTTGCTGGACATGTCGAGAAGACGCACTGTCCGCTTCATGTAGGCATTTTATTTTACCATTCCTTTTCATGCCACAAGTATAGATGCTCTGGGCGGAGCTGCTGCGCTCTTGATCCGGCGTCTGCATCACGAATCTATGTGACATTGAAATTAAACAACAAACTCGCCATTCATAGCAACTAAAACAGCAAAGATTCACCACTGACTAATCCAAAGCACATGCAATTGACTGCTCCGTATTCCGTACGCAGTACTCCGCATTGAACATTGCAATAACTGTGTTGTTGGGCTGCCATCAACGACCCACTTTCCTTTCCATTCCATTTCATCCACGACCCCCGTTTTGCCCCACCCGGGCATCCTTATCGATAAGTCGAAGAGTCTTGTATCTTCAAAAAATTTCCAGCCAGGCACTATTTGTAGTACTTCATTGTCGTGAGTGTGGCAGCTTACATGATATAGCGCAATCATGGACCAACTTCACAAGCCGCATCGCAAGTCCAAGGAGAAGAAGAAGCATACTGGAGGTAAGTCAGCGGCCAATGCCATTTATCTTACACATACAGCTTCGAAACATGAAGAACTTGGACTCACATCGACCTCGTCGCAGACAAGAATCCTAAAGCTTTTGCCTTCTCCAAACCCGGAAAGCTGCAAAAAGCTGCAGCTCGGTCTCAGGATGTACGCTCTCCATTCCCACCTATCAGCATTACAAGAAAGGTTCTCTAATACTCGTGTCCCCCAGATTAAAGAGCGGCGTTTCCATGTACCGCTCGTCGACCGACTTCCCGATGAAGCACCTCCTCGCCTCGTGGCCATAGTTGGCCCCCCCGGCGTCGGCAAGACCACCTTGCTCAAGTCATTGGTTCGCCGATACGCAAAGGAGACGATACCAGATCCTCAAGGCCCCATCACTGTCGTCACATCAAAGAAGCAGCGATTAACATTTATTGAATGCCCGAATGAGTTGGAGGCCATGGTGGATGTAGCCAAGGTGGCGGATATCGTGCTGCTCATGATTGATGGAAACTTTGGCTTTGAAATGGAGACCATGGAATTTTTAAACGTCTTGGCCGCAACGGGCATGCCGGGCAATGTCTTTGGTATTTTGACGCATTTGGATCTGTTCCGCAAGCCCCAAGCGCTGAAGGACGCCAAGAAGAGATTAAAACGAAGACTTTGGACGGAGTTGTATCAAGGCGCTCACTTGTTCTACTTGTCCGGAGTCATGAATGGCCGATATCCCGATCGCGAAATTCACAACCTTTCTCGATTCTTGTCAGTCATGAAGAACCCTCGACCGCTTATCTGGCGCAACAACCATCCATACACAATTATCGACAGCTTTCGTGATATTACTCACCCTACCAAGATTGAGGAAGATCCTAAATGCGATCGATCAATCGTCTTGTCAGGCTATTTGCGGGGAACAAATTTTGCATCGCAAGGGCAGCGAGTGCACGTGGCAGGTCTCGGTGACTTCACCTTGGCCAACGTGGAGGTGCTACCGGACCCGTGTCCAACACCGTCCATGGAACAAGCCTTGGCCAAGATAACAGGCAAAACCGGAAGACGCCGATTGGATGAAAAGGAAAAGAAGCTGCACGCGCCAATGTCAGATCGAAGCGGTCTCAAGATCGAGGGTGATGCCATCTGGATCACACGAGAGAAGGGGTTCAATTTCAACAAGGATGCAGAGGATGTCGAGCGCGGCGAGGGTGAGGAGATGATTATTGATCTCCAAGCCGAAAGACGGCTTCTTGGTCAAACAGAGGACGGCGTGCAACTTTTCTCTGGCGGTGAGAAGGTAAAGGAGGTCGCTCAGGACGGAGACAATGGCCGAAAAACGCAGAGACGTGCTCGAATGGCTGATCGTGAAGAGGATGAAGATGAAGAGGATGTGGCCGTTGACGATAACGGAGAGGAAGACGAAGACGAAGGATTTGTCAGTGGGAGCGGAGACGAGGACTCGGAGGCAGACGTTGAATTCGACGAGGGCAAAATGGGCAAAATGTTCCGCAAAAGTGCTACTGAAAGACCGAATGGAAAGGATGAAGACGACCTTGCCTTCGCCGACAGCGACTCAGATCTCGGCTCAATATCTGGTGACGAGGAGGAGGACGATGACGACGACGACGACGACGACGATTTCGACTCTGATGAAGAAGAGGCCGCCATGCGATGGAAGGATGACCTGGCTGACAGGGCCCGCAAACTACACGGCAAGCGGCGGACATTCCACACAGGGGACCTAGCTCGATACATCTACGATGATTCCATGACGCCAGAGGAGGTGCTAAAGCGATGGAAAGGGGAAGATGAAGAGTCACAAGAGGAAAACATTGAGGATTCAGATGACGACGATGATGAGGACTTCTTCAAAAAGACTTCACGGGAAAAGGAGGACTCGACAGAAGACCGCTCAATACCCTTGTATGACTACGAGGACCTGGCGACCAAATGGGCGGAGCGGGACAACATCGACGCTCTGCGCAGGAAGTTCACCAGCACAGACCTAGGTGGCCGTGGCGGCGACGACGAGGACGAGGACGGCGGCGGCGACGATGATGAAGAATTTGACGGCTTCGGAGAAGACAACGACGAAGATGACGAAGGAGACGGCGTCTTTCAAGACCTGGAAGCCGAGACTGCAGAAGAACAGCCCCAATCAGCAGACGACATAGCTGCTGAGCGAGAAAAGAACGCCAAGCGCAAAGAGGAGCTCAAGCATCGTTTCGAGGAGGAAGACCGAGAAGGTTTCTTCAACGATAGGGCCAATGCCCGCCGGGAAGGCGGCGACATCCAAGAGTTCGGCGAAGACGACTGGTACGATTCCCAAAAGGCCATGATCCAGAAACAGCTCGATATCAACAAGGAGGAGTTCGAGACCCTAGACGAGCGTCAGCGAGCCGCAGTGGAGGGCTTCCGCGCCGGCAAGTACGCCAGACTGGTTCTCGAAGGCGTGCCCGCCGAGTTCGTGTCCAAATTCAACTCTCGTCTGCCCATCGTCGTCGGCGGTCTCACGCCCACCGAGGACCGATGGGGCTTCGTGCAAGTCCGCATCAAGCGTCACCGATGGCACAAGAAGATCCTTAAGACCAACGATCCCCTCATCTTCTCCCTCGGCTGGCGACGTTTCCAAACCATGCCCATCTACAGCACCACCGACTCCCGAACCCGCAACCGCATGCTCAAATACTCCCCCGAGCACATGCACTGCTTCGCCACCGTCTACGCTCCCCTCATCGCCCCCAACACCGGCTTCGTCTGCTTCAACTCCTTCTCCCCCTCCAACGTTTCGGGCTTCCGCATCGCCGCCACCGGCACAGTTCTCAGCGTGGACGAATCCACCGAAATCGTCAAAAAGCTCAAGCTCACGGGCGTGCCCTACAAAATCTTCAAAAACACCGCCTTCATCAAGGACATGTTCAACTCGTCCCTCGAAATCACCAAATTCGAGGGCGCCTCCATCAAAACCGTCTCCGGGGTCCGTGGCCAGATCAAGCGCGCCTTGTCCAAGCCGGAAGGCCACTTCCGCGCCACCTTTGAAGACAAGATCCTCGTCAGCGACATCGTCTTCCTCAGGGCATGGTATCCCATCAAGCCCCATCGCTTCTACAACCCGGCCACCAACCTCATCGGCTGGCAGCCCATGCGTCTCACAGGAGAAGTCCGCCGCGACGAAAACATAGCCACCCCGCAGCTCAAAAACAGTCAGTACCGCAAAATAGAGCGCGAAAACAGACACTTCAACCCCTTGCGAGTGCCCCGCGCCCTGGCCGCTCAGCTCCCATACAAGTCCCAGATCATCAAGACCAAGAAGCAAAAGAACGCCACGTATCTGCAGAAACGAGCCGTCGTGCTGCCCAAGAACTCGGAGGAGAGGAAGGCCCGCGCCGTCATGCAACAGCTGCTTACTATTCGTAACGAAGCCGCCGAGAAGCGTCGCGCCAAAAAGGCAGAAAACCACGCCGCGTTCAAGAAGAAGCTTGCTGATAGCGAGGAGAAGAAGGAGGCGAGGGAGAAGAGAGAGAGCAAGGAGTTCTGGCGTAAAAATGGAAGAAAGAGAGGTGCTACCGAGGATGGAGGCGGTGGAGGTGGCGGTGGCGGCGGTAAGAGACGGAGATGAAGACGTTTGGATCTTTGCGCAGCTACGATAGAAAAAGAAAGAAACTCCTTGTATATATTGTTTTAATTACAGACAATGATGGGAGAATAAATCCGTTATACGATCCACCTTATCGCAGTATTGCACGTTTCGCTTTGTGCGGAAGTAACTTCGGACTGGAATTAAATGTATCTTATTTAGCCACCAGAGGACTCATCGCATCAGAAAATTTCCATTAAAATTCACACACAGTACAGGTTGGCAAAATCGCTGAGCCAAAAACGAAAAAAAAAACACAAATATATTCTCGCCGCTCAATACAAACATTCTCTCGTCCGATGCTTGAGACTCCAGCGTCAATGTTTGAGTGGCAGTACTCGTCTTTGCTAGAGAAAAGCTATGAAAAGAGTAACAAGTCATAATTGCATCCATTAGAACAGACGGCATAACCGGTTTGAGTAGTAACCGCAGCCGTCGCGACACACACACCTGTCTTACAAACTTCAATGAAAACAGCATCCCCTTGCCGTTCCCATAGGTCACATCATCCCCAGCGTTGCTACATCCTCCTTGGCAAGGTTTTATCAACTTCGTTTACCTTTGATGTTCTTCTGCATCTCCCAATAGGATAGCGAATGTTCCAAGGAAAACCCCAAATGCAATCCGAATTCCAAACAGTCCAAGCCCATTGATGAAAAAAAAGACATGCGCCTCGTAAAACAGCAGATTGATAGATAGCATCATCGCCCAGTCCAACTATGTCTTATTTGCCGGTTTCCATTATCTCGTGTGCACGTGGAATTTGTTGTGATGTTCCGCCTAGGACGAAATCAAAGGCTCCGTCTGGGGAATGACGGGCTCAACGGGGATCTCACCCTCTGGCTCGGCAACCTTCTTAAGCTTAGGCTCGTCGGTGGGAGGGGTAGGGAACACGGTCTCCTTGACAGGAGCGACAGGAGCGACGGGAATGACAGGAGTAGCAGAAGTAGGTTTCTTGGGGGTAGCAGTGGGCGAAGCAGCACCACGTCCACGAAGCATCTCCTGCACTTTGCCTGTGTAATCTCCAGCATATTGCTTGCCCATGGCGGTAATGTGATCGGCCTGCTTCTGAGCAACACTTCGGACCTGGGTAGTCTGGGCGTTGATAGCATCCGAGGCGTTCTTAATATGATGGTCGATCAGTTCTTGGTTCGAAGTATAAACAAGAGGGACGAAGAAGCCGACAGTGGTGGCAATGATGGCAAGACCCCAGTATGGCACGAGCTTGACGAGGTGGTAGGAAATGAAAGCGGCAATACAAGCCTGAACGTCTCAGGTTAGTCATTTTATATTGATACAATAGTCATCCTGGTGGTAAGGCTTACAGCAGCGGAAGCACCAATATTCTCGACAAACAGAATTCTCTGTGCTTCGATAACAAAGAAGTTCGCAAGCTCGTGAACGTCGCCAATCATACTGTCGAGGGTAGATCGTGAGATGGTGTGGTATCGACGAGGGCGCATCTGAGTGGCCAGACCGTGGTTAAGTACAACCTTGCCAGCAACCTCAGCAGCCACGGTCACAGCAAGAGCCATGAAAGAGAGCTTGAAAGCCCAGCGGATCACATCGAGGTATCTAACAGCGAATATGAAGGAGACAATTGAACTGTAAGCGATGGCGGAGGCACCTTGAGGAGTAATAACAAGTCAGTGGTATGTCCTAAAGTGCAATTTGCATGTGTGCTGTTAAGAGCCCTAACGCTGGAGAGCTACGTACGAGGATTCTTCCATGACAGAAGCTCCGAGAAGAAAGAATGGTAGTGTGTAAGAGGTTGACCGGTAGCAGCAGGGTTGTTAGGCGTCTTGCGAGAGGCGGCGAGGTTTGAAAGCTCGGCCTGAGTCTTAACTTGCTGGTCCTTGACATTGTGGGCCACGGGTCCTGTGCAGAGAAGGCAGCAAATCAGCGTTTGGTGAACGAGACAAATAAATTTATGTACACTTTAGGAAGCTTACCATTTGTGACAGAGTCATAAGCAGCGGCAGCATCTACAAAATTGTGTCAGGGTTTTATTATGTCGCAGTTGCAAGAGTTGCGCAAGGTTTGTCACATGTGAAAAGCACTACGGCTCTCCGGGTCAGCAATTTGCATACAATGTGTGGCAGAGGTACGAAGCGTCGTAAACGAACCTTACTGGTCTTGGTGGTCTCCAAGAGAGAACCACCGTTGGGAGTGGTATCAGCCATAATGAAAATCGAACGTATGCGATTTATGCAGTTGCGATGTTTTGAAAGTGTGTTGTTGTTTTTTCTCGCGCAGCTGTCAAACAGGGGGTCCGGGTTACAAGATTGCAACAATATTTTCTCGTTGGTTTCTAGGGGGGCAGTGGGCCAAGGGGGCCAGAGTGTAAGCAGAAGGCTCTAGAGCTCGTTATCTGGAAAGCTAGCTTCCCAGGGTTGGGTCGGTACGGTGGAGAGCGAAGTCAAGTCACACAGATGACTAGGGATAGAACGAGAAGATCAGGAACGGGGATAAGATGCAGTGTTGTCGTACCTTTTTCGATGCGTGCAAGGGGATTAGTGAACGGGAGGTTTAGATTGCGTTTGAGGGGTAGGAAGAAAGAATGAGGGAGGAGAAAGGTCCGGCAGGCGAGGTATGAGGAAGGAAGCACGGGAATTGGAAGGAGCACGAGTACAAGTACTCCGTAGGGGAGCTCGGAGCTAGAAACCGGGGACAGGAAATGGATGACGGAAGACAAGCGGCCGGGATAGGAGAAATCAGGTTGCGAGGACTACCTACCGGACAGCTGGCGGGACTGGCAGCAAGACAGGGACAGGGACGGGGACGGGGACGGGAATAAAATCAGTTCCAGGCTGGGCGGCCAGACACAACCGCATATCTTTCCAGAACGCTCCGTAGTTACTCCATCTGCAGCTCTTTTACTTTTCAATTCTTTTTTTTTTTTTCTTCCAAGTGAAAATATCTAGACTTCGGACCAGGAGTTTCAAGTGCGAGGTGTGCAAGCATGTGTGACGACTTGTTTGCCGTCTGCTAACTGACTAGTGTTGTGTGGCTTCCACGGCCTTGCCTGTGGTGTCAGTTCCTGAAGTCATGTACTCCGTACTCCGCCTGTGGAGCTTGAAGCCTAGCTAGCTCCCTGCCAGTGACGACGCAATGACCAACTCAGGCATGTTCAATTGCAAAGCACGTGTCTGGCCAGTGATGGAGTGACAGCGAGGCGGGTCATTCCATGTTCATCATCTTCTCGAGTACGGAGTAGTTCCTGTTCATGCCCCAACAACGCACCCGAGGCAAATTCACTCACAGCTTATCGCTGAGGCTATCGCAACGACCTCCGTCAATCTGCATGCGCTCGTCTAGTGCTCATTCATTTGCGTGGCAGGCAACCCGGACCATCTAGATGGTGGTGTTCAAAATGTACAATGCAACAGGTGAATGGCAACAGTTTACACGACTGCTACTGTCCATGAGACTGCGTCATCCGCCCGTTCGTAGGCTCTCTCACAGCGTCATTTGACGATAGAATTTGATGTCTTTGGTGTCGCTCCCGAACGGTTGACCCGAGTTGTCACGCTGCGTTAAGCACCTTGTGGATAGAACACATACACGTGGTTGACAAGCTCTAGGGCGTGACGGCCATGCCTTAGTTACTTCACACGCAGGCTGTAGTAATCGGCCGGCGAGGTACGTAGTAGTTGGTGGTTTTCTTTGTCCATTGTGGGTTTGTTGGTGCCGTGCCTGCATGAAGACAGATGTTTGCAGTACCTTTGCTGTGTTCGTTGCAATTTTGACACTGGTGATCATTCTGCTTCGTTTTATCAGTACAATCCCTTCATTCAGTACCTCTTTGAACAATAGACAAGGCTCCCTATTTGTGGCTTTTTAAGCTTTCGCTGGACCTGGCTGCTCCCGCACCTTTGGTTCCTTGGTCACGCGACATCATGCCAATTTGGCTTCATCGCTTTTTTTACAGAGCAACTATCTTCACAAACGTGCCAGCGCACCCCAGGACTACACTGCGTGGCTGTCCATGGTGAGGTTACATCTTTTAGGCGTGCGTTATTAGTTTTATACTTAGGATTCACTGCGCTGCAAAGTTACAACAAATCACAGATTATATGCTGGACCAGTTGGCGTTTACGCTACTTAGCGAAATTTGTTAGTGAGCCATTCTTCTTACTTATTTGCTAATAGCCCACGCGTTTGGGGAATCGTCCACTAAGCCTGCAGAAACTACTTTCGTCTCCCCAGAAAAATCGCCCGTGATGGTGTTTCTCCATCTCATCCCCTCCAATGCATGTACAGTGGCTGGCTCGCCAGCTGAGGCAGACTATGTACAGGAAAATATGCGGTATCATTAAAAACACTTTGCTTGCCCCCGGTCCAATGTATCAGTCTCGAAAAGTGAGGAAGGAAAACCAGCAACCCTATTTCCGCCTTGAATTACGCCGTCAAGCCTGCCCTCACGGTTACCTCCTCCATCCCCAGAACCCCCCCGAATTGGGAGATGTGCCCGACGTGGTTGCTGTAGATTTTACATTATGGTCCACAGGCGGAGTCGTTGCCTGCCCCGTCAATCGACCGAACACCGCCATCGCCCCAAGAGAATTCGGCGCGGTGACAGATCCGTGTGACTCTGACGGTGGCAGGCCGTGGGCCTTTCGAAGAGCCTCGAGTTTTTGTTTCGCTTCTTCAGCTTCTTGCTTCGCAGTCGCCTCCGCTGTCTTAGCCTGCACGAGTTCAAGAAGAAGTGCTTCGTGCTCACTTGGCGGCGTCTCCGCACCTGACGAACCCGAGAATCCAGATTCATGGGTCTGTGGTAGAGACGAAATCCTCTTATTGTATCCAGGCCCTTGTGAAGGCGTTGACTGGCTTCGACCAAGCTTGAACTCACGCAAACCTCCATTCTTCCCCTTTCCTGCCCAATCCGCGTCGACATCTCGATTGTTAGGTTCCGAAGCAGAGCTACTAGACACTCTGGCTCTCAAGCCATGGATTTGCTTTTCGAGTCGCTGCTTGTCTTGATGAAGCGTTCGTACATGTCCATGTCTCTCACGCAGTTGTTCTCTCACAGCAGATAGTTCTTGGTCCATATCGTGAATTCGTCGGCTTAACTCCTGAGAATGAGAGATGGAAATAGCAAGCTGATCCTTTGTGTTGAGTAACTCGCTACGAAGCTGAGATTTCCATTGGAACAGGGATGACCGATGCTTCTTGTCTTGAATGGCAAAACGGTTTTCCACTCTATCCAAGAGTTCAGACAGGTCTTCTGTTGAAGGCGCATCGTCGTCATTTTCCACTGTTGGCTCCGGTTCCTCTTTGGTCGGTGTTGCGTCACTGTCTTCCGCTTCAGTAAGAACTGGAACCTCGTCTTGCTTGTCGGTAGAGGTGGCTATATGTGACTCTATTTGGTCTGAATTCGTTGCCCTCCTGCGCAAGCCGTCCAATAACGATCGAACCGCCTTACGGTCTTCCTCCCGCTCCTCTTGTTCAGACTGCATCTGATTGGATAGGAGAGCATGATTTCGCTGCAGCTCGCTCAGTGCTGTTAAGAGATCTTCAATCTGGCTATGCAGATATCTCTCTTCCGTTGTCTTGGTATTTGCAGTCGACTTCGGGCCGACTGGGGTCGACTCCCGACTGGATGACTCGTCCTCCGTGTTTGCGGAGTCTCGGGACAGGGTAGATGCATCTGTCGAGGCCGAACTCGTGACACTCGCCGAGCTAGCTTCCATTGAATTCAAGGTGGATGCTATGCTCTGCTTCGATGTGCTTCGGCGAAGCATGCTAAGCGGCCGAGCAGGGGCTACGGCCAAACCAGGGGCCAGAGTAGAATTCTTGCTTGATGAGGCCCAGATTCGTCCGAGAAAACGACTAGCGGCGGTGGTAATATCGGAGGCTCGTGCTGCATTAGCCGTGGCGACGAGAGACTCTTTGTAAGCTTGCTCCAACTGTGACAGCTTTTCCCTTGTCACAACGGAGGATAAGCTGGCAAAATCTTGCACAAACTCGTCTGCGTTGTAATGGTAACAGTCCCATAACCCACGAGAGAGAAGGAGCTGCATGACATCCTCCAACTCTGTGCAAGCCAGGAGACGGTTTTCATTCTTCCTCATGAGTGACAGAGCAACACGCATCAAAGTCTCGGGGGCACCTTCAGCAAAAATGACGTCGTATATTCGAAATAGCATCGGCAATGGGCAGGTGACGGCGAAGAAGCTGAGAAACCATTGCGAGACGTAGGCAGTCTCCACTTGGAGTTCTTCCAGATGACTAGAAAGCGCTGGCAGATTGAGACGGAGGAGCTCCCGAAATTGATAAATACGAACATGCAATCCAGAGAGATCAGGGAGGAAACAGTCACGCAAATCGTACTGTTCCATCAGCCTAGAGCAGACTGTTAATGACTTGAATGCTTTCTCAACATAAAAAAAAAAAAAAGAGAAGGAAGGGGGAAAAGCACGGTATTTCACTTGGAGGCTCATGACTCACCGGACGAGAACACAGAATGCCTGCTTATCAGGCATATGCATCAGCAAGGGTCCCACGAGGAAAGCAAGTCCTTGGCAATATCCTATCTTGGTGTCATAAAGGCTAAAAGACTTCAACACTCTCCCAAGCATTCTTTGCCCATCACCATCTGGGTCACGGAACATATCAACACCAGGAAAGCTTCGGCCAAGGTCTTTGCCGATAAGGAGTTCGTAAGGACTGGATTCCCCACAGAAACGCTCATATTGTTCCTCGAGGACAGCATCGCGAGCGCCCGACATACTCTGCCATACGACACCTCTCAATGGAGGGGGGATGCCTTTTCGAATTTTGTTGGATAGGAGGGTGGGCAAGCGAGCTGCCGTTTGCTGATAGTCTTTGACAAGAGCGGCGTAGAACTCAAGATCAGTCATGGCTGGCGGCGGGAGCATGGAATACCTGAGAGCCGACGGTGTCGGTCCGTTGACCATCTTACGCAACTGGGCCATTGACGGTGGTCGTGGTTTGCTCGACGAAAGCTTCTCTACAGACTGCACCTTAACACTTTTGGGGTTCGTAGCCAGCTTCGCGTTTTCCTGTTCCAAACGTGCCAGAAGAAGCGCTGTTGACTTTCTCCGCTTGTCAGCACATGTCGTAACCTTAAGCACCTGGATTTCACCAGGGTTAAAACACATACGTTATCAGTTTCTTCGTCTTTTGTCTGCTCGTCTTCTGTCTTCTCCAACTGTTCCCAGTTCACCTCTTCGTTGTCCTCGGAAGAATCAGTTTCGTGTCCATCAGCTCCGAATTGCCCCAGTTCATCCCGCAGGCTGCGGCTGGCTTCTGTTGATGCTACATTGACAGTCAAGTCAATGGGTTTTGACAGCCTGCTACTATACTTTTGGCCGTACGTCTCGCTGCCACCAACTTCACTCTCCTCCTCTTCTGAAACTACTTGTTCCTCTTCCTGCACGGGCGATCTAATGTTGGTCAGCCTAGCATTTGCGACAGTGGTTGTAGTACTGAGAGTAAGAGACGGCGGCTCGGATAGTCTCACTGTGACCATTGAGTCGTGGGCCATCTTGGGTGTTTCTGCCTCCGCTTCGTCAGTCTCCTCGATCTTCTCTGGCACTCTCTTCTCTAGCAGCTCTCTGGCATCTGCAGATTCTTTCGCTTCTTTCGTTTCGATTATCTTATCCCTCGTTTCCACTTCGACTTGTTCGGCGTCTCCGTCCGTCTGTTCTTCTGTGTTGTCCGATATCAAGGCTCGCTCGGTAGCAGGTACATTGGAAGAAGAATCATGTTCGATTTTTTTCAGTTCACACGAGCTCACTGTCCGTGTCTCGGTCGCGGAGGATGCGGACTCGGACTGTCCGGGGCTGGAATGCGTCATGATGGTCAACGACGCCAGTTGCAATCCAGCGTTGTGGCGAACGGGGGAGGTTACGCCTGGCAACGGTAACAGGAGCCCACTTTCCTTCACTGGGTCCGCGTCAGGTGTAGGCGGTCCGGAAACGATTAATGACTGTAGGCGTAGGCAACCAAAACGCCTTTAGGGAGACGATGATGGAGTTCTTGTCGTTTCATCGAGGGGCTTCAGTATGGCTGAGACAGCCAATGCCAAAATCGCACTACAACTTTTGCCCTCCTATCAACTAGACGGCACTCTGCACTCGGTACTCCGTAGTTGATCAGGTGAGGATAAGCGAACACGGCTTGACGAGGACGACAACAAAAAGTCACGCAATTCAGAAATTACAGAACAAACAAAGCAAGAAAGAGTGACGGAGGTAAAGAACGACAAAGACTCAGAGTATGTAGCGCCTGGCAGGGAATTGCAGTGGGGAAATAATGGTGCAAACCCAAGAGAGAGAGCCAGAGGGAGAGGAGCTGAGGAGGCAAGTGAGGCGGCCCGTCGTTGGATTTATCAGGCCGGTAGGTGTCGCCAGGTGTGACAAGGCTAACACTGGACCCTGGCTCTGCGGCGGCAGTGGACATGGATGTGACAATTTTCGGCATTTCAATACGTCCACGGAGTACTCCGTACTTCGTAGAGCAGTGGAGTTTATTGTGCATGCTTTTTCAGTGCAATTCAAGTTGCATCAATTTGCCCGACCATTGAGGACGTCAAGAAGTCGGCAGCAATTTGCGAAGGAGAGCCAGACCAGATCTACCTCGAGTAAACGCTGGACCTGATTTTTGAGTAGCAAATAATCAATGCAGGCACGATAGATGAAAGCATTAGCTAAGGACAGCACCATGCCTGTTTCGTTTAGCCCAAGACAAGGGGGCAGCTGGTATTTTGATGGCAGAGCCATGATTTGTGATTTGCCAGCGCCAGATATTTTAGCTAGCAAGTTAGTTACCCCGTACGGAGCGCTTAGTTACTGGTAGTGCTACTGTCTCCGAGCACGAAGCGTGCCCCTGGCGACGGCGACTGGACTTGGCAATTGTCTTCAGCATTTATACCGAATCGTGCACGCACGTCCAACACCCAATGTTTCGTGCCCGAAGTTTTTTTTGGGATGCCGCAGCCAAGGCGGAATTTCCGAAGTAATGTCCGCATACAATAGCCACTACCAATGCTATTTAGACGTAATGCGGAGCGTAGTCTAGACAGATCCCACCGTCATGATATGTATGTACAAAGTGTACGGAGTACTTTGGAGAAAATGAGATTTTCATTGTATACACAATACAATCACCAGTTTAGAGCCATTACTTCATACAGATAAATACACTTAGACTACGGAGTATCCGGGTAGAGTCAGCTTTGCCGTGTAAATTCTCGTTATACTCGTTGACCGCATCTGCCCGCCAAACACGGCTGCTTTCGTTTGATTCTTGTTTTTTTCTCGTAGCAAAAGTCGATTGTTTACGGAGTACTATCTTACCTTATTATACCGGCGCGAATTCGAGTATTCAGATCAGAAGTTGCCGTTCTCCCTACGAGGAGTAAAGATCCACAGACTGTGCCACCTCCTGTGGCGCGAGCTTATGGCCGAATAGCTTCAGCCACACTTGAAGAGCCGTGGCTACCCTGTTGGCTCTTTTTGGGCTTTTTTGACATTCATCAGCCTAATAACATCTTATACGGAGTAGTGTTTCATCATTTCTTTTCCCATCATCCTCATTTTCGTGTGGTTGATGCTCTTCCAACTAATATACATCGAAAACCGTTACTAATTTTTCAGCTTGGGGTAGCATGGATTTTCTGGTATTGTGGCGAATGCTTACTTTTGCAGAGTCCGAAGGGATTTTCCATGCACTCAGTAGCCCAGCCCTTGAGTGCACACCTGCCGGACCGGAGCCGAACGGACAACGGGACGGACTGACGGATTCAGTACGGAGTACGGAGTATGATGATAAGGATTACGAACCACTGGGCATCGAGAGAGGGAGAACCTTGCTGAATCTCGTGGGACATTGACTTATTGGTAGCCTGCATACCTGTAAGGAGTGACGAATTCGTAGCGTGCGTCTAGGCCGGCGTTCTTCACAAGACATCGAGGTGTCATGCAAAAAACAGGAGTCTTGGAATCAACGCGATTTAATCTCCACTCTACGGAGTAAACAATGGTGGTATTGTGTCCAGGCAAGGGCAAAGTCCTGGGTAGATCGACTACGTAAGGAGGAGATGCTCCGCATCGCGGTCGACGGCTGCTGGTGAGAACGCAACGAGCACCAAGAAGCATCTGCACACCGCCTATGAAGTACACCAACAGAAGCTCCAATGGCAGCGCCCTACATTATGCCGCTAAATTGATTATCGTGGCCCGCAAATGCGCTTCATAGGCGGAATGGGAGAACTGCAACAGCTCATAGGACTCTCTACATCGCTAGTGGTTGAACGCAAAGCGTGTGCACCAAGAGCTGCCCCAATAGAGGCATCGCGTCGCCCAATAATCAACGAAGATGCGGCATGTGGCAGCCCACACAAGCAACCTGCTCGTGCTCGGGGCTGGCTGATGAAGGGTGTCATGCGTTCAATCCGATGGACGTGCATGGCTAGCTCCGCATGCATGTTTCGCCATCATGCAACCACTTTCGTTGGATGCCGGAGCAATGGTAACCCTTCAACTCGTGGTAACGGGCATATATCGAATATCGTGCTTTCACCGGGAGACCAGTCGCACTTATCAGCGCATACAGTTCGTATTTGGCTTGCATATGTTACCCATTATGGAGGGTCTGAGGGCAACGAAAACTGTTCGCGGGGACTGAATTGAGCTGTACGGAGTATAAGTAATGATAAACGCAACCTTTTTTGCCGTCCTGCAATTTGCGAAAAGAAGATAGTTTGCCCACCCTTCACAAACAGACGACTCTCCCTTCACACTTCACGCCTCGCAATTCATGGCACTGTGGCTCCCGTGTGACCCTTGGATCCACGATAAGCCCCATCCGGGTATTGCATTAATATCAAAGGGTTGTACTCAGTACTCCGTACTTTTCTATGGGACGGATTTAGCACCCCACGCGGCTTCACGCTTTACAAATGCTCAATCTGAGTACAGGTTACGATGCGCGCAGAGCAGTGTGCACATGGCATATGGTCGTGAATAAGAGAGGTGCCTAAGTTGGAGAAGTCGGATGCTCACTTTCGTGCTGGAGGGAGTGACACTATCCGAATAGACGAGTCTCGCCAGCTCCGTAACACTACACCGTCTCACTGGGGCGTTCGAACATTTGGAGCTGGAGCGGTCTGACCCTGTTGGCGTCCTCGACCCCGGTAGCGCGGTCCAGAGCAAGACCAGCCTAGCCTGGGCCACTCAACCTGCTCTCAATATAGGGAGTAGTCCAGCTGAGGCGAAGGACTGTGCTTGGTTGCTTGGTTACAAGTGGTCAACCGGTGCGCTTGTACGGAGTACTGCTCGTAGAGTCCATGATCCCTCCAGACGTCGACGATCACAACTGGGCTAATTTCCTGTGCCTTTCGGTCCCTATAATTTTTTTTCTACTTCGTCCTTTGTTAGCCATTCGTCCTCCGGTGCGACTCAGTCGTGCTTTCGCTCCCCATGGCCAAACCACTCCAAGGGGCGTAAACGCTGGGCGCAATGACATCCAAACGCGAGGCAACCCAAGGGACCATGTTCTCCTCGCTCCTGAGCCGTCCCAAGCGCGGATCTCGTCGCGTCGACATCCACAACCTCGCCGCCTCTCCCTCGTCAGGACCGCCGCAGCTACGTCGATTTACCGAAAGAACGCATGCAACGGCAGACTTTACGGAAGCCGATGACGACGACGATGATGACAGCAACGAGGAAGATCTCGTTCGATTCGACGGCGATGCTGGTGAAGGTCAAGACGATGAAGAAGACGGAGAAGAGGACGACGGAGACAACGGAGCAGACGAAGACAACCGCCATAGAGTATTACCTGTTCTTCCTCTATTTTCGGCAACACACCTTGGTAATGATGTTCTCTACAAACCCAATTCTGGCTGTTTCCAATTGTTTTTTTTTTTTCAAAATCAAAAAAATCTAGTCAAGCAGTTGGCTGATGCGATTTTGTGTCGCTCGTGTCGCTTTATTTCTGAGAGCTAACCAGCAATACGTCTGATAGATACCCTGCCGATCTATAACATCACACACTCTATTCGTATAATCGTGACTGCTCGCACAGAGACTTCACTAACATGGGATCAACTTCGATCACCCCAAGTTTCGCAGTTTTTGGTAAAGCCCATGCAACAGCAGATCCGAACCCAGCATTTCTCAAGGGCCACAATATATGCTCTGATGGCAAACTGCTTACAGTTCAGTAAGGAAGGGCAGAGGTACGCTGCTAATGCTGGTATTAGCAATACGAGAGCCAAGGTCTGCGAACTCCTGGCCCTTAAACTGCTGAAGGAGTACTCCACTAGGGAACTTATCGATGCTCTGGCTTATGATTTTTACCCTCTCCAAGGCCTCCCAGGAGCTCAGCCGCCATCGGCACAGAACAGAGCTTCCCCCAAGGCCAAGCAGACCATGACTGCGTCAAGAACATCAACTTTGGAAGTTGCCATCCGAGCTTCTGCGAAGCATTTCCTAGCTCATCCCGTGGTGGTCCAACAACTCGAAGCAATCTGGAACGGTGCCATCACCTTCTATTCCTCCGCGGACAGTTTGCATCGTGAACTGCCACCCAGCCCTGTGATTACCCTCAATGGAGATGCTGCGAAGCCAAATACGAGGACACCATTACTCGGCACTCTTCAGCCAAAGCCAGGCCAATATCAGGTTCCAGCCGGGAGGAGGACCGTCATGCTCTACGACCCCAGGCAAGCCTCAATGTTCAAACTCTCTCGTCTTCGAGTCCCGCGGTACAGGTCTTTTCTCTCCACAGTATCTTTGGCCGTATTGATTGGTCTGTTCCTTGCTGTACTGTCGGAAAGATCTGTCAGGATCACTGGGTTGGAATTAGTTTTCTGGTTCTGGAGTGCCGGTTTCATGCTGGATGAGCTGGTTGGCTTCAACGAGCAAGGCTTTGCCCTCTACATCATGAGCTTCTGGAACGTCTTTGACTTGGGAATCCTTGTGCTTCTAATCGCATACTATTGTATGCGAGCCTATGGCGTGTTCTTGGTTGATCCCCACCACTGGAATGCGATGGCCTATGATGTGTTGGCCGCCAACGCAATACTGCTTCTGCCCCGGATTTTCAGCGTTTTGGATCACTACCAATACTTCTCCCAGCTACTGATTGCCTTTCGCCTCATGGCTGTGGACTTGGCTGCCGTCTTTGTCCTAGTTCTCATCATGTGCAGTGGATTCTTTGTCTTCTTCACCTCTTCTCAGGATGCCAGCGACGGCGGCGAAGTTGCATACAAGATTTTCCAAATTCTCATGGGATTCACGCCTGCTGCGTGGGATGTGTAAGTCATATCGCTATTATGTAAAATGGAAATGTTACTGATGACTCTTAGATGGCCGAGTTATAATTGGCTGGCGCGAATACTGATGATGATCTTCCTGATTATTTGCCACTTTCTGGTTGTGTAAGTGTATTTTGATTTTGATGTTGTCGGGAGAGAGCATGCACATTAACCGTTTTGTTTCCAGGACAATACTGATTACGGTTTTGACAAATTCTTTCATGGCCATTGCTTCGAATGCTACAGAAGAGCACCAGTGAGCAACCCTCTGATCCCCGGCGTGTGATTTTCTTCAAACTGACAAGTATTTGAAGATTTGTGTTTGCAATTAACACCATTTCCATGGTCAAAAATGACGCCCTGTTTTCTTATATCGCGCCTAGCAACATCTTCGCTTGGCTGCTGATGCCATTCCGCTATTGTATGCCTCTGAAACACTTTGTTTGGCTGAACCGAACCATTATTAAGGTCACCCATTTCCCTGTACTATTCATGATCTACTTGTACGAGAGATTCTGGCTTGCACCTTCTATGTTTGAGCCTACAGATCTGATTGAAAACCCGGGGAGATCCCGAAGCCGAGCAATCTCATTTGGAGACGCGGCTCAACGAACTGCCATGTTTAGTCCCAACGTCCGAGTGCGCGAAGAGTCCGTCGCAGGTTTCCATAAAGACCGGGCTTTGGAGGAGGTCTTTCGTCGGGTGCCCGATGCAACGACGATACGTACTCAGCGGCGAAGTGAAAGACACAAAACTCAGACAGCTATTCGGAACTGGATGGACCAGCATGACGAAGACGGGCAGCCATCTACAAACTGGCCCACTGTAAACAGTCGCGCAGTGCCCGATTGGCAAAGGCGATTGAGCGTGGGCCGGGACAAGCCATCCTCACACCCTAGGCAGGTGTCTGATGTCCGATCTATAGCAAGTGATCCAGCAGAGTTCATGTCCAACCCTGGTGTCTCATTCAGCACCAGCAACTCCAAGAGGCGTGCATCCAGAGTGGGTCGGATCGTGCCGGAGTACAAAGATCACACAGATGCAGATGGCGATGATGAGCTGGTGACAAATGATGAAGACGAGGACGAGGTGACAAATGTTGGCAGGAGCCAGCAGTTTGAAAGACACGGTGTTGAGGCCGAAGAGGACTACTTCACCACGCCTATTGGAGGAACGCAATCTGCTAGGTTGGTGACCACTCACGGGTCGCCTGCAAACGCTGCGCCTGCTCCTATGCCACGGCAAAATCAACCAAGACGTGGCATACATAGTCGTACCCTCTCTACAAATACGATTCTCTTTAACCCAGAGGACTCGCAACCCGGACCAGCAACCGCCTCGTCTCCAAAAACAAAACTAATACCACCACCTCGCAGGCCCACTACAAGTGGTAGAAACACAGGTACAGCTTCGCCGTCGCACGGTGGGCGGCGCACCTCTCCCCGAAGGTCTCCGTATCTCTCTACGTCGAAGCCGCGGCCGATTTTAGCGTCACGCGGCATGACTGAAAGTGGTGGCGTAACACAGTCTGCGATGTTGAGCATTGCACCTCGCGACAGGCTTAGGGAAGCCAGAAGGTTGTCCTCGGTCGATTTGAGCATCATGTCTGATCACCTCGGAATTGACGATAACAATATTGCCATGGCAGGCAGCTTCCAGACGCAAATGGCTATGGCTCTGATGAAGGATAATCGTATGCGTGGGTCCGGGGGCGAGTCTGCTGCTGATCGTGACAGGATGGGACGGCTGGTCCTCGCTCGCATGAAGACGTTGGAAGAGAGTTTTGCCGATGTGATCAAGGAAATGCGAGATTTGAAAAACAGCTCCACCGCACCGCATTCAGGACGCAATTCATCAGGAGAAGAACTGAGGTCAAGGTATGGAGGTAGCAGCGGATATGATGGACCCAAGAAAGGCAGGGGTGACATGACGCCGAGAAAGGGACATGGCAACAGACCGGCGAGCCGACGGAGCATGAAAGAAGGCAAGATCGGGCTCCCAGCGAAACGAGATCCAAAAGGAAAAGCCAAAGATGTGACTTATTCATCGGATGACGCGCAAGGCAGCGGAGACGGAAACGATAGCTTCGTCAGGAAGGGAAGCTCCATGTAAAGGGACAGGACGTGATGATATCGGTTGCATTGGAGAGGTTAGCACTTTAGGCGCTCAGGGCATTATGAAGAGTGAATCATGTCGGCTTGGGAGGCTAGATGTCGACTTGTACGAGTAAGGAGACGGCGGGCGTGTCTGTAAGCATAAGGATCAAACATTGGGAACGGTGGATACACGAGCAGCACCTTTATCGAAACAAAGCATGGCGGGAACAGAAGCAAATATTATCTTGACTTCATTACTACCAACCTAGCAGAGCAATACAGTAAGAAATGCATCACATTAAACTGAGCATGCTTACCGCTGTTCCCCTCGGCAGGGTAAAATAGAGAGATAGCCAGCGACCCCGGAGAGCCCCCCGGCAGTCAGGGGGGTTACAGGCGGGGGGCAGGCACTTGGGTAGGCCAGCACTGGAGGCTGCCAAAACTTTACTTGTTCAGCCTGGTTGCCTGTCCTGTTGGCTGCCCTGTTGGCTGCCTCGTTGGCTGCCTGCCCCAAGCTGCCTGGCCTCACTCACACTCGCACCCAACCCGACCTCGACCAATACCAAGCAAGCTCCACGCATCGCATCCTTGATGGCATTCACTGCCTAGCCCCGGCGCCACACATTCGAGGCGCATGGATGGATGCATGGCTGGATGTACGGATTGAGGCGGCGCAGACCAGGCAGCCAACCACTACCATGTCGTGGGATGGAAGCTCAACTCGACTTGACTGGAGTTTGTCATGCGTCAGTCACGCGTACACGTATGTAACGAGGTACAGCCCGTGTGGGCAGCGATGCTGTTGGTGCTGACATGCTTTGCCCTTACATCATGGTCCATCTCACACTTCTGGTAATTGCAACAACTACATTTTGTGTCTTTTTCATCCACACCATATATTTCTGCCTGGTGCAATTCATGCGAGCTACGATTTTGCGCCACATCCGGGCTCCTCTCCTCAGGTCATTGATTGACTCACGAATTAAACCAAGTTCGCCCAAAATCTCCCCTCCTGTCCTCTCCCTCGAAAGCCTTAGTTACGTGCTTTGCGCGACCTTGAAGTCGCTTCGAATTAGTTGGCTGCCAGCTTGGACAAGTGACAAGAGCCTGTTATTCTGTGAAACAATAAGAGCAATACTTCTTGAATCATGGATCCATCCCATTTACCTTATTTACACGTCCCTGATTTCGGAGACCGGGGAACCCAGGGACCGAACAGTTCTTCAAATACAATTCCTTGGGCTGTGCTGGACCCTTGGTCCGTCAACATGGACGACAAGACCGACGACGCAACAAAAGCATCCTCCACGGCTGGAGCTATCAACTCCACCATTGACCCCCCTCTCTGCCCCGAGACCAAGACGAGATCGGTGCCTCCGAATATTTGGCGTGCTGCGGTTGACACCAACTTCAATCTACCCGCCGAGGGCATACGAATTGGGAGACATGTCATGACATTTGCTGACTTTGGGTGCGCGAGAAATGCGGACCTGTTCATGGTCCACGCCGTTGAGTTTGAGCTCAACCAGGGAGATACGCTGGTTTACGTTGATGTGCCCAACATGCCCAAGGATCCGCGGAAGGTGGCCGACTGCGATAACATTGCCTACAGATCTCAGGCATTTCGGGTCCATTCCGAGAAGCTACGAGCTACGGGCTCAACAAAATTTGCCGAGATGCTCGGGCCAACATACCAGTTTCGTATCCAGAGACGACGAAAGATGGTGAACAAACTGCCCGACGGCGTCAAGTATCTCCTGGACCTTACTCCACCTGCGGAAGGTGACGAACTGGTATTTCAGATGACGGAAACGTCATTGACCCCTGGAATCATGGACTGGTGGACATCCTACCGATATCACGGTGCTGAAATTGGCCTTGTAGCTGGCCATGATGATATCTGCTGCTGCAAGCGCCAGATGTCCGACTATACGGGCTTCGGACCTGACGAGGATGAGCGCTTTGATAAGGACGGTTGCAGGCTACCGAAGCCTTTGGGCACAGCCGCAGCCCTCCCGCCTTTGCCTGTTGAGATGGTGAGATACAAGGAAGAAGGCAGAGAGAAGCTTCACGAAACCCCAGAATATCGCAAGATCCCCGACTACTGTCCCATTCGGCATCGAAATAGCATCATTAGGCTGATGATTATGCTGGAGGGCCGAGAGATACCCCTGGATTCCGCCAACCGTGTCTGGATGCTAGTGGCTGTGGCCAAGATCCTGGACTGCACATCTGTTGTCCGTGATCGAGTTGCCCAGTGGATCATGCAGGATAGAAACTGCCGGTTTATCGAAGTATTACCGGAGGAGGCCCTCAAGATTGGTTATGATCTTCACCTGCAGGACGTAACCCAGACTGCGTTTCGTATTCTGGTCAACGAGATGGCTCTTCAAGAAGCTGCCACAGGTCATGGATCTGCTCCGAAACGAGCTCGGCCCAGGACCACAATTTTTGGAAGACGGACCGGTGAATGTAGCGACGAGCTGAACAACATCATTCAGCATGCTGCTCGTGCTCTTGTAGAGCGCGTTACCGTAACCCACACAGAACTTCAAAGCGAAGACCTTTTCGATCGATGGGGTATTGGGGAATGGGGGAAATTAAGAAAACTGGAGGCAGTTCTTGTCGAACACTGCTCATCCGGAACTGCCGAGAGTACTGCATTCAGCGACGCCCTAAATAAAGTCCGACTTCTCATGACACAACTTCGGCGCACGATTGGCCTTAAATACAGCATCAGCGCAGAGTCTTATGTCACGAGCAGCCCGTTTCTGAACGGTATGGACACCGATCGGGCCACCTACGTAAACGTAGCGGACTGGGAAGAGCTGGAAAACATCATGGGCGGGTTCAACGCGGTGCAGAAGCTGCTCTGTCCCTTTGTATACTATGAAATGGGAGATCGATGCAACAAGAGCTTCTTTACAAACCCGTACCCTGATGCCAGCCACCTCGGAGATCAGTCCCTCACAGCTCTAGCCGGCGCGGCTCAGTCGTCTCTTGAAGTCCTCTTGGGGCGCTTCCCAAGGCTGGCCGATGCGCAGCAGTGGCGGTGCATCATCGATGATACAGTACCGCCGTCCGCCCCCAGCTTCAATAGGATACAGAGACCATTTGTGGACCTGCACGAGATGGAGACCCAAGTCAAGCATGCCCTGCAGCCGCTTACACTCTGCTGGGTCCGACATGACGTCGAGCCTCCCGCCAACATCACCCGGCACTTACTACTGACCCTCCACCGCGACGAGATGAAATACCTGCCCCTATGGGCGGGCGGCCTTGACGACGGCACAGGCGGCGTATTCGAAGAACACATCCCGCCCACGGACATGGGCCCCAATGGGCCCGGCCCGGCGTACCACACAGGCCGCACGATTCCTTCCGCGCCCCCAAGCATAAGCAGCTCCCTGATGGAAGAGATTGCAGCCTTGAAAATGGACGGTCTAACGAGCGGCGGCTCGGTCGACGTCCACGATAGCATATCAACAGTCTACAGAGCCGACAGAGTCATTGCCGAGGATGTGTCCGTGGCATCAGAGTCGTTCAAGACCGAACCAAGCGACTACCAGGCCGCTCGGTTTGCCATACCTCAGGACCATCAGAGCATGGGAGAGGCTGTGAATGCTTTGGTGGAGACGGATGAGGATTTTGATATGGATATGCAGGAGACGCCTCAAGCATCTGATGGGGAGAGTGATAGTGATGACAGCGTAGTTGTTATTAAGGCAGCGACTAAGACGTAAAGCAGGGCTTGCTTGCTTCCTTGCTTCCTTGCAGGCTCCCCTCACGAACTGGTGGATCTTTACTATACGAATGATGAGTTGTTATGTTTATGAATGTGGCTGTTCATGAACCTCAACGGATATATACGTGAAATAATGAAATGTAACAATCGGCGTATATCAGACACTATATATACACCCAAATATAGTACTGCAGCATTATCCATACGAAAAGTATAAAACGTATCATCCACCAAATGAACATGGTCGCTTGCCTTCTGCCCCTTCCATTTTCCAACGCCTATGCAACTTTTTTTTTTTTTAAAAAAAAAAAAAACACCCATTCGCACTCTTCATCATTGTTTTCGGACATGCCTAGATATCATCCCATGTTCAGCGTATTTCCCGTACCCCTTCTATTCTCATCCTTGTAGTCATCCCACTCTCTAGCCTTGTACATCTCCCTGTCCACAGCATCCATATCATCCTCGTCAACCACCTTCTTTGGCGGGTCTGTGCCACCCTCCAATATGCCTCCCCTCCTCTTCTCCTCCTCCAGATATTCGTCGATAGACATAGTCGGCAGGTTATGTCCCGGCCGAAACACCCCCTTTGCAAGATCTGTCCTCCCGCCCACCAGGGTAAACGGCTGCAACGGCTTGCCCTGCTGCGAAAGCAACGGCCCCCCGGTATTGAGCCCTTTCCTCAGCGGCTGATCCAGCCGTAGCGTCGGATCAAACTCCTCAACTTTATCGGGCCTGACACCGCCGTCTTCAATACCACCCCCCTCCGGCGCCATCTTCAGCATATCCAACTCGCGATTCAACGAATCCAGCCCCTCAAACGCCTTGTGTATCCGCCACTGCACATCCACGAGATACACCTCTCTCACGAGCTCCTCGTCTCTGTGCACGTATCCTGGATTCCTCTTCAATAGGGCCAATTTCTCGCGGAGGCCCTTTTCCGCTTTGAACCCGGCGATTTTGGCTTCCCGCTTGGCTGTCATGTCGGCCCCTGACGGAACAACTGCAAACCTCTCCTCATCGTCTCTATATCGCTCTAGGAGCTTCGCGTACGGACCGGATACGAACCCGTAGTCGTCAGCGAGGGATAGAAAGCGTTCATATGAATCTCTTGCGGAACGGAGGACTACCCTGCGATGTCTTGGACCGGAGAAGGGCGTCCGTTGCACGAGCTCGGCAATGGTGTGATTGACGAGGAGGTACGGGAGGGAGGAGGTGGCGATGTCTTCGACGGCTTCGTTGGGGGAGAACAGGGCCAGGGAGTGGATTTGATTGACGAGAGAGGCGTACTGGGAGAGGACCTCATTGAGTTCGGAGGCGTATGTTGGGGAGGTGGCGGGAAGGGATTCCAGACTTTGTCGTTTGGATTCGGCTTCCTGGAAGCCTGTGTGGAGGGAGGGGGGCTCATCTGTAGCCATGATTGTGAGCGTGCGCAGGCCGTTCAAACTTTAATTCTATGAGAATATGTTTTCAATATAGAGCAGGAACAAAAAGGAAGGAGAAGAGAAGACGTGTAGAAGGTGAAGTTGACAGGCTCAAGTTGGAAATGTTTGGCGCCCAGCTACGGAGTAGCTAGGACAGCTTCGTCGTGCTGCTCCAAATTACCCCTCCATCGCAACTATCGATAAGAGGCAAGCAAAAGAGCCCCACACTCCCTTCCCTTTCCACATTTGCCTCGGAGAATTTCAGTATGTCGGCAGCGTTCACCAGACATCTTCTTCCACCCGACAAGTGACTGCGACGTTGATCAAGAAATATTTAGTCAAGTGCAATTATGATTGAGCAAGGCCCTAGCTTATTAAATCGAAAGATATACCAATGCAAATTTGTCCATCCAACGCCCCAAGGCTCCACTGGTCAGCCTTGACTCGCTCCTTCCTACCTAGCCTCGATCCATGTAAGCAAAATAGTGAACATAATACGGAATAGTCATATTGCACAGCCATTCATCCAGCAAGAGCCCTCCTCTGAGCTAGTAGGAACTTCATAATAAATTAGTCATCGTCATCGTCCATCTCAAACGGATCGTCACTCTCATCTTGCATGAGCGAGGAGTCCTCGTCCACGATAACTGGTCGTTTAGCAGCGGCGGCACGACCCGGCCGACCACGAGCTGCGGGTTTCGGTTTTGACACAGGAGATGGAGGATCAGCCATCTCGAGATCATCATCATCATCCGAGTCTACCAGAGCGCTTGCTTTAACACCTGTGATCTTTTTCCTAGCAGCATAGGCTTTTGCGGCGGGCGATAATGTTGTGGCTTTGGATGCTGTTACTTTACTTTTTTTCGGTTCTGGGTTTACCTTCGCCTTTGCTGCTGCTTTTGCGACTGCAGGCTTGGCTCGAGCCTTCTTAACCGGCACCGGGAGGCTGTCTGCTTTTGCAGTAGCCGCCTTTGATGCCGAATCCCCCAGCTCATCGTCTGAATTTTGACCTATTTCGTCCTCGTCTTTGGCAGCAGTCTTGTGAGGAGATGACTTCGCAAGTAGCTCGTAGTTAGTCTCATCATGACTGTCGACATCCATGACCGACTTGGAAGCCTTTGTTTTCAGTTTTGGTAGGCCGCTTGAAGCCCTGTTGCCGTGGCTGGACTCTGGGCGACTCATTGAATGCAGCCCGACACGTCCATCGCTCTCTGTAGCCGACTTGGGTATACCTTTTACCATGGAGCCAATGTCTTCTAGCATTTTGTCATCCTCTTCCTCGTCGTCTGATGATACATCAAACAGCGTCTTTGCTTTGGACGCCGCTGCCCTCCTCGAAGGTCGAATGATCTCGGGATCTTCTGATTCAGATTGTGAAGCAGGTTGGGATTGGGATTGGGATTGGGAATGAGGTTGGGACAGTTCAGTCATTTTTGCATTTGAAGGCTTGCTTCGACTAAGAGCCATGAAGTCATCATCGGAAAAGTTGTCAGATAAATCCACAACATCATCCTTGGGTTCCTTCTTTGTCTTTGCGCTGAACATGTCGGCGAATCTTTGAGCGCTCTTGGTCTCTACTTTGACCTTCGGCGCTGCCTTTGCCGCCGCTATTTTGCCTTTCGCTCGCGGCTTCTTCTCTGGCTCATAGTCATCATCGGCCTTTGCTTTGCGGTTGCGACCCGCACCAATCTTCTTCGACACTCGTCGCCCCATACGGCGGATCTGGGTCTGAAGTTCCGCTTCAAGAGCAAGTTGAGCATTCCATTCAACCATAAAATCATCGAGGTCTGCACACCATAAATCTTTCTCACTCTTGGCTAGCAGGGCTTCATGCTCTGCCTTCTTTGCCGCAATTGCGTTGTTCAACTTGTCAATTCGTTCCGCAGTTAGGGCCCAAATTGGCATCTGCACACCCATAGTTAGCATCAGTTTGCTTAGCTTCGTGTGTCTGGACAAGGGACAACTTACGCCAAGAAGATAATCAAAATCTCGAGCGCCGCTAACAGCTGCGACATCGTCTTCGCCATCATTCTCATTATCAGACTTATCTCCTTCATCCCCTGTTGACTTATTGCCTTTCACGCCCGGTGGGAACGCCTCGTAATTGCGCTCACGGAGCTCCTGTACTAACACGACCTTCTTCTTCTTGGCCACAACCAAGGTACCATCATTGACCTCTCGAATGAATCGAACTTGGTTCTTGTACTTCCGGAAATCTGCATGATAGACGCCGAGCCAATATTGCTTTCGATCAGAGTACATGTCCAGCCTGTGGGCATAATATTCCTCCAGGATGTCTTCAACTTTTTCGTATTTCCGAATCTGTCCCCTGGTGTCAAATGCGACCAAGTTAGAGGTGGCAACCTGTTTAGTGAGCTTGAACCGCTCCAACAGGCCTTCCTCAAGAATCTTAGGAATGTGCTTTTCATCCACCATGATTTCGAAATGGACTGTCTTGTGATCGTTGAATTCCTTGTAATCCTTGATCCATGAAGGTCCGTCAACGCCACTGATGACTTTCTCAAGCTTTGCCTTGAAATCATCAGTCCACATGCGTATCGGCAGTTCAGTAATCACAATCTCGTTGGGGTTCTGTTCATTCTGGTAGGCAATACCGTTGAACTTGTATCTCTCAGGGCCAGCAAGCTCGGCGTTACCCTTCCAGCCTCGAAACCAGGGCGTCATCGTCTCGAAAGGCTTCTCTTCAGCATCATTTTCATCCAAACGGCCCATACGGCGCTTCAAGTTCTTGACAATTTCTTCAGGATGATAGTTAGGAATGCTTGTGCTCCATCCGGTTCCAATACCATCGGCACCATTAACAAGAACCATAGGGATGATGGGTGAGTATACTTCTGGTTCAATGCGATTGTCATCATCATATTGATGCTTGAGACTGGCCTCGTCCAGTGGAGAGAAAATTTTCTTTGCAAATGGGGTTAACCGAGTAAAAGTATAACGCGGACTAGCAGCATCACTGCCTCCAGCAAGACGGGAACCGAAGTTACCACTTGGTTCTAATATATTAATATTGTTGGAGCCGACAAAATTCTGCGCCAGGGCGATAATGGTCTGCTGCAAGGAAGCTTCACCATGGTGGTATGCAGTCTGCTCAGACACATAACCAGCAAGTTCAACAACTTTCTTGTCTTTAACCAAATTCCGCTTAAAACAAGCGTACAGGACTTTCCGTTGACCGGGTTTTAAGCCGTCAATGACAGACGGAATAGATCGCATATTATCGGCCATGCTGAACAGGATGAGTTCTTTGCTAACAAAGTCTCTGTATGTGATGGCCTTGGTAGAATGGTCAAGAAAAGTGCCGGGTATGAAGTTTCCAAGCCACTCCTTTCGAGCGTCTGCCTTTTTCTTTGAGAAAACAAGGTCGAAAAGCTCAGCCTCTTCAGGCTTCATGACATCGAATTCTTTAAGATGGTCATCTAAGTTCGTGAAGTACACCTGGGCGTCCTCGCTGGAACTGGTTCCCAGACCCTTGAAGTACTTAGATTGCCACCTTGCTAATTCTGCCTTGTGAGTGCCTTTCCACTCTTCATATTGTGGCTGAGTGAAGAAGGATTTAAGTTTCTGGGGTTTCTTTGGATTGGAACCTTGCCACACCTTAACAATTGGCGTGATAAATTCTCGAAAGAATTCAGGGATCTGCAGGAGCGAAGGGAACTGAACCTGCAGGAAGTTGATAAGAAGGCCCTTGATGTGACTACCGTCATGATCCTGATCGGCCATGATCATGAGATGCCCATAGCGAAGACTTTTTGTGTCCGTGTATGTCTGCTTGTGTTTCAAACCCAAGAACTGTTTAATGTTCTGGATTTCCTGGTTCTTGGTGATTTGGTCGATGGAAGCATCTCGGACGTTGAGCAATTTACCTCGAAGTGGAAAGACACCGATTCGATCGGGATCAAGAATTGCTCGTCCGGACACGGCCAAACCCTTGGCTGAGTCACCTTCGGTCAAAATAAGCGTACATTCGTGGCCTCGTCTAGTGCCTGCCAAGTTAGCCTCGACAAGCTTGGCATTGCTGACTCTTGCCCTCTTGCTTCCGTCGCTTTTGGACATCATCCTGTCTGCCTTTTTCTGTGCAAACTCCATGATGTTTTGAATGGCATCTGATTTGCTAATCTGCTTCAAGAAATTTTCGCCCAGTGTGCATTTACTGCCGAATTGGCTGACCTTGGTTGTGAGTTGCTCTTTTGTTTGCGAGTTGAAAGCTGGGTTATTGACCAAGCATTTGACGAAGATGAAGATGTGATTTCGCAGATGGCCCTGCTTGAGAGTGTGTCCTTTTTGCCTCTTGTCAAGGGCCTTTAAAAGCGAGCCAGTGATCTGGTCAGCGATGTAGTTGACATGTGTTCCACCAGAAGTCGTGGCAATACTGTTGACGAATGAAACTTGCTGAAAATTTCCATCAGAGACGGTAAAACCAACTTCCCAGCGAGGGTGACCTTTGTCTTTGTCCATCTCGACAGTGCATGTTGGGCTGCCCCCTTCCTCTGCGGTTCGACCGGCAGCAATAGATTTGGCGTAGAGATCGCAGTAGGCCTTGAAGTTGTTGAGCTTGATGTGCTCACCGTTGAGGGAAACCTTCACAGAACCAATAGTTCCTGCCATGTCATATACTCTGCGGTAGAGAAGTGACTCTAGATCGTCATCAATGCCATCAGGCATCCCGAAGCGGTTGTAGTCTGGCTTGAAAGTGATGCGGACAAAGTCGGCAGATTTATTTGACGTGATTTTGGCCTTTCCCATTTTCTGCATATTGTCGGTCCAGGTCTGCTTGTATCTCTTTCCATGAGCACTGTCCTGACACTCTAGGGTGAATTCTGTGCTGAAAACATTGCAAAGCTTTGCACCATAACCGTTACGCCCTCCAACGGTCCTTTGCTCATCGTCATCAAAATTGGATCCGGCTAAGAGATGGCCAAAGATGAGCTCCGGAATGTAAATCTTTTCCTTTTCGTGGATCTCAACTGGAATTCCTTTGCCGTTGTTTTCAACACTGATCTCACCAGATTCCCGGTTGATTGTGATTTTCATTTGCGACATGGAGCTATCATTCTGCTTGTTGTCGGCGGCGTTGACAATGATCTCGTCGAAAATCTTATACAAACCGGGCACGAAAGTAACATTTTTGAACTCCATTTGTGAGGTCGCTTTGTTGAAAATCCACATTTGTTGGTCCGTTTTCTCAACTGACCCGATATATGTGTCCGGTCGCTTGATAATATGCTCAAGCTGTGTAAGCTTCTGATATGTCTCCGTGGCAGTTTTCTTTGACTTTGACGTTGTCTTTGCAGGTGCATCAATAACCATGCTATCATTCTCAACTTCTGCAAGCGGAATGCCACTGGATTTCTTTGGTGGAGGAGCCTTCTTTTGCTTTTTGGAACTCGGCGGTGTGCGCGAAAGGCCAGAGGAATTGCCGCCGAGCAAATCTTCGTCATCGCTTTCCGGCTTCGGGCGTTTTGCAGATGCTTTAGATTTCAGAGTCGTTTGCACCATCTTCTTTCCGGCGGGCTTGGCCGCTGCCTTGGGTTTTGATTTCTGATCAGGAAGAGTTAGCAACGGGTTTGATCCATGGCATGTTTCCTAGTGCGGAAGCAGGTTCTTCTTGCCAAGGATATCCATCCTGTATGCTGGGATTAAGAGAAGCCCGTGCAGTTGTGATGCGAAGCATGTAGAAAACGCGAAGACGAATACGATTTTGGCAGTCGAGCCGTCAACAACCGGCTGACGGCCGGCAGTCTCGAATTGTCGTTTCAGAATCAACTCACCTTCAGCGGAACATAGCCGTCAGATTCCTCGCCCAGGCTGAAGGCAGGATCGGACATGGCGTCTGAGTCCATGTTGAATTACAGTCGTGTAACTGCGCTGGGAATGCTTCCCGTCGCAGTCAGATCAGAGGAGAAAATGAGTGGAACAAACTGTACATGAATTGTACACAATACACTAAACCGTAGCCCACCGAGTTGTGAGAGGAAGGCTCTTGTAGTTAGGCGATAGCAAGATCTGGTCTGATGGTCGTGATTGACATGACCCGTTAAATCAAAGCGCAGTGATCGTGGTTGTTGTGTTATTGTTGATGTCCCAACCGATGCTGAAGCGCGTAAACAACCGATCAAACCAGACGCGCCGCCGAACTATTTATCCTGCCTGCTACCAAGTTACTTGGTGAGTACGAAGTACTCCGTGCTGGTTACTAGTTACTCCGTACTGTCCCTCATCGGCTTAGGGGCTCCACTTGCGAACTAGGGACCGTGTCTTACTGCCTGAGGCAGAAAGCCGTCACGATCCAATCCCCGATGCTGCTTAACTACCTATGGAGTAGGGAGTAGTAGGGAGTACAGAATACTTACGGAGTACAGTCTGTGCCCATAAGTTTCCAACCCCCACAGTCGCGCTGCAGCACGCCAGCTGGGTTGGAAACTATTGGACCCCCGTTGTAGATCGGTACTTCAGCAAATTAACTAGTTAGTCATTTTGTACTTGTGTACGAGCCAAAACAAACAGATATTCTTGCCGTGGGCACCAGTTTACCATCTTGTCGTCTGCTCATGATTCAACGACTCCGAGAGACCAAAAGACAAAGAGCGGCTCGCCACTCTAGAGTCTCTGCAGGCAGCGCACGGCGTCACGTTTAGTAGGCACAAGGACGACTCACCGGATGCGAGTGGTATCGTGCGATGAATGTCTGTGACAGCTTCAATATTATGGGTCCAGGCAGGGTCATATTGAATCTCATAATATCGACCGCACACGGCGGAGATGTTTAGTATAGCTCTCTTCGCTATATTAAGGTGTGGCTAAAGTACGCTAGGTATGCCGAACGAGACTGTGATAGCCCGTAATACTTTTACCCCTTGTCTCTCACCCTCAGAGCATAGAGCAGATCCGTCTCTATTGAAAAAATATGGCGTTTAGAATATGAGGCTACACAATCATGCGTGGCGGTGGCATGGCTCTGTTGTAGTAGGTTTCCTGGTACGCACAAACATCCCTTCGGATCATGGTGTTAACTGCAAGCAAAGTGCGACAAGATTAGCCTCAAGGCGCCATGAGTTGCATGCAGCTACATTCTTGACACATGAAGCATATTTCACCTTACCTGTAGCGTACTTCTCGCTGTCCTATGAACACTAAGCTAAATGTCAGGTGATTCAGGAACGTGGCCTATTTTGAAGCGATAATTCTCGTGTCACAGAACACCGCCAACTCAATCGTTGGTAGCGAGAAATATCAATCGCCAGACCAGATCAAGTGAGTCCCTAGGCTGGAGCGCAATATCTCCCGCCTTCTCACCTGTCCGGCAGCCGGCCGAGCCATATTATATAGCGAGCAGCTGATGATGATGATGATGATGATGATGATGATGATGATGATTCTGATTTATGACGCTGAGCCATGCGTTCGTACACCTCCGGAGCATTTAGATGCCTTTTTAGCGCAATTCTATCGGGAAATACGACACTTGTTGGCCTCCTGAACCGGACTATTTCGCACGTTTTTGGTAATGTTTCAACGTGAATGAAGCAATTAGAAACAACTTAGCCAGATTGCCTTTCGATGGAGCAACAACGACAAACCTTTCGGCTACACGCACTGGACGCGCGGGTTGACAATGTACACAACGGATCCTGGTGTAACAACTTCGAAGGGATGAGGGCGCAGCCATGAGGAAGGAGCACTTCAATTGGAATGCCAGCTGGTATTCGCTACTCTATACATGACGTCCATCTTGAACAACTTGAAGAAGGAGTCCATCCATGGAAACTCTCATTTTCTCTCGGGATAAAGAGTTTTCCTCCCCAGTAACTTGACCTGAATCTTTCTGAAGCAAACGCACACAACTTCTATCCGTAACCACGTGTTATGGAGTCTCGCACCAGTGGGAGTCCTGTTACACAGGCAGCAATGTGTCAAGCAAGTTTTTGTAACATTTCGCCTCATACAGGATCCCCGGCGTTTGTCATCATGCAAATACCCGAATATTACAATCGAATTCATAACACACCACCCTACCGAACAGGCTCTGTCATTTTGGGTCCCGTCCCATCAGAGTGTATTGAGTGACAGATTTTAGTTAAGCGGCTTTTGTTAATGATGAGTTTCACTGAAGAAACGTCACGGAAACCTGGAAATGCGATCCACAACGCACCTATTTGTACTCTTTTGCCCCCAGAGTGACTGCCTCAAGAGAGCATGGGAGCCTCCAGCGTGTCTCGCTCAAGTTCGCCGAAGGTATGAAACACGGTTTTCAGCAAAGAGTGTATCCGAAGACATTTTCGGTATCACACTTCGGTGGAATTTGCGGGAATGAGGCGGGGCCGTCCATGAGATATGACCCGTGTCGGATGGAACGGTTTAGGCGTCGCTGAGGTTCAACAGAGTGCAAACAGAGCGCAATGACTTGTCGTTAAGTGAAAAATTACGGTGGAAGGGACTGTGCTGTTCCAAATTCTCTGGGGTTACTGAACTTTTGCTCCGAGACCACGCCTAGGCGTGTACATTCGGCAACAATCACGCCGTGAAGCTCTCCATGACGAGTCTCTATTTTGTCTCTGGACTATGGATAATACATACACATGAGCCTCTGCATTGTGCTCAGCTGTGAACTAGATATTGTCTACCGACATAAAAGTCATCGAACCTCAGCTCTTCACCAAACTAATAATCCCTGAACCAAGAATAAAAAAGGAGCGGCGGTGCTTGGACAGCTTTGCGTAAGTGTGTACTTCTTTCACACTCGGGACTACCTTACCCTTCAGGCATGAACGCCGAAGCTCTGATATGAGACACAGTCAATTATAAGCTTTTGCCTTGAGTTTGACACATTTTTGAACAGGAAAAGTCTGCAGGCCAGACTATTCGTTCACACGTCGCTGGTCGGACGGAGACAAGGCGGACGTCTGCTCAGAATGCTTTCAATCGAGGAGCTGTTAAATCCTGTAGAGACAAGCCCTAATGCAGAAAATGCTCCTGGAACTGGAGAGTCGCAGGACGAGCCTTTATCTCATCATGATAAAAAATACCCTAGTGACAAGACGAAGCAGGTGGAGAAAGCAAAGGCTCACACGCAACAGTCGAGTCCAACGACGGTAGGCCCTGTTAACTTTCCTCCTTTCGAAAATGTTGATGAGAGAGCAATTCGAGAAATCCGAAAATTTCAAATCAGGCAGTTTGGATACATCAGCAGTAGCTGCGAGCATATACCATATCACAGCTTAAAGAAAGACTTCTCAGCAAAGACTGGCAGACAACGTATCGAAGGTATGTACACTTCTTTCACCACGATTTCTTTCACCACGATGGCCATGACTGATAAGATATATAATGATAAAACAGCTTTCAAATATACTTTTCAACTTCCTGGTCAATCTACTGAGTACCCTATCATGTGGGACTACAATATCGGCCTCGTCCGAATCGCTGCATTTTTCAAATGTATGGGCTTTTCCAAGGCGAGTCTCAAACCCAGACAATGACGTTACTTCAGCACCCAGCTAACAGGATTTCAGACAAAAGCATCTCAAATACTAGACAAGAATCCCGGACTGCGAGATGTTTGTCCTAGTATTACGGGTGGTGCCGTCCACGCTCAAGGTGTGTAAATGATAATGTTGATCCTGATCAAGGTGTTCTCAGACTGAGTACTAGAGCAGGATATTGGATGCCATATGATTGTGCTAGAGCTTTATGCGCTACATTCTGCCATAAAATATCTGGTGCTCTGATCCCTATCTTTGGCCCCGACTTTCCGCAACACTGCACGCCACCAAATCTGCCTTATTACGGGGATATGCTCATCAGTCAGCAGCTGATCAAAGATGCCAGAGAAAAAGCGTCCCGGCTTTTGGGAAGCCATGCAGATCAAACTGATAGAAGCAACGCCTTCACTCAGCAACCCCCGGATCAATTTCTACACGTACAACGAATCGCACGCACACCGATAGCGGCACCAGTCGGCCGATTTTCCCACGGCAAGACTCAAAGAATTGATATTATCGGCCACACAAGAAAAAGGGATCGAGATTCTTTAAGCACAGATGACTCTTTTGGTCATAACCGAACGTCCGCGGTGTCGAGGTTTACTGAACGCGAAGCATGCTTATCGCAGTCGCCTTTCACCAACTGCCACATCTATTCCGCTGATGGGAACGTTCCCATGTTTGGTGGCCACTCTGCGGGATCGGCATCAATAAATAAACCATTGGCTACGAGCCCAAGACGAAAAAGGAGGCGAATGGACAGCGGCAAACCCTTCGACGACATGAGCAATATGCAACACGAGTCGCACCACATTGGCAGGAGAGCGTTACCCGGAAGCGGGGTTCCAAGTGAAGCTCAGAATCTAGAGATCGAGCAGAGATTGAACGTTCTAAGGGAAGAGTACTCTGCTGCCAGTGCTCTTGTCAATATGGGGAGCGGAGTGGTAGGAAGGAGCCATTTTCAGGGCAAACCCGATCCATCGTGTAATTTAACGCAGAGAAGGAGGTCCATTTAGATGGATATCGAGGGGAGTTGTTTAGACGGAGATGGACGCAAAAGGATAGGCCCTTGAAAACAAAAAAGTTCACAGCTAAAATATAGAATGTGACTTTGTCTCTCTCTGCCTTTCAGTTCATCAATGGCGATATACAACAGTTGATTATTACAAGAGCTTGGTCTATTTCCGTTCTAATTTCCATTTTAATTTTTTTTATTCATTTCTTGTTTGCATTGAGCTTATAATCATCATGATCTTTCCGCCTTGGCCTTTGCCAACTCCGCCGCCTTTGCTTTCTTAAAAGTCTCAACCCATGCATGCGCCTTATTAGTCGGCAGCACATGAATTCTCACCACCTGATCCACAACTTCGACCTTGCCGGTCCCCAACACCTTCAACAACGGAACCCTCTTGCCCATTTTGAGCACACCGCCATCTTTGGTCTCCACGTAGCAAGACACACCGCCCACGGTATACACACCTTGCTTATCCCATGGCAGCGGGAACACGTACGACAAGTGCTCCTCAAGGGTCTGCATCTCATTAAACGCCTTTATGAAGTCTGACTCCAGGTCCTCTGGGTACAGCAGCACCGTCGGGAGGGACAGGCTGCTCCGTGGATCATCTGGATCCGGCACCAGCTCCATCTTCGTGTCGCCCATCTCCGGAGGCTGGCCTGTCGTCCTGGTCAGAATATTCCGAGCTTTGAGCGCCGCCCGGAGCAGCAGCTCTCTCCGCTTCGCAGTTGCAAGCCGCTCCGCCGTTTTCTTGTTCTTCTCGTCCACCTGCTTGGCGCGTTTGACGATATCCTCTGCGACCTGTTTGAGCGCCTTGTTCTCCGAGTCGAGCGCCAGTCCTCGTGCGCACACGTCATCCGCCTCCTCGATGCGGTCCACCGCCAACAAGGCCTTGGCACTTCTGTAATGCGCCTTGACATTAGTAGGATTGAGTCTCAGCGCTGCCGCACAGTCCGTCCAGCAGCTTCTGTAGTTGTCGAGCTCCAAGTGGCATGCCGCGCGGTTCATGTACAGCGTCCCCAGCACGTCTCGCTGCGAGGCAATCTCCTCGGCTGAGTCCTCCACGCCCTCAGGGCTCGTAGTGACTTCACCCCGGGCGCGTTTGCGCTCCTCCAGGAACAGGATCTGGATGCCCTTGGAGTAGAACTCCCGCGCGTCCACATAACCCCTCACTTTGAAGCAGTCGTTGCCGCGCATCTTGAAATCAATCCCGTTCTCTAGCGGCGTGCCCTCGTAGTTGAGCGCCTGGAGGGCGGCAATGTCGTCGTTTTCCTCCATGTCCGTCATGAAGAGGGGGCACTTGTTCAAATCCGCCATAACTTCTTCAAACGTCTGCTTCTTGATGGGCGGTAGCTCTGGTTTAGTTGCCTCCGCGGCATTTTGGCTGGCTGGCTGCGGCGTTGCATTGCCCGCGCTGCTGGGCTTTTGCTCTTCTTCGAGATTTGTCCTTTCCATCCCATCGCTGATTTCTTCAATCTTCATCTTGACGGATTGCGGGCCGTTGATTGGGGCCTTTGCAGAGAGACGCACTGGGCCACCAACTCACTCACTCCTACTTGGTTGGTGGGTGTACTGCCTCAACGGTGTCTGGTGTAAAAAAGAAAGAAAAAGGAAAAAAATAATTGGCGCGAAGAATTTGCAAGCGTCGTCGCCAATGTGGCGTTGTGGTGTTATTTGACGGAGCGACTTGAAAGGCTTCGACGTTTACTAATTGTCGCTCATGTTGGGTTTTGCTCCAACTTTTTGACAGTGGCAAAAATTTCTGTAAGTGACCTGACCACTCTTCTCCTTCTTACTTTAGCTGGCATGAACCGCTATGATACACAACACCAAAGCAAGTCACGCAGCACCATCTTAAACCGAGAGTATGATTGATTGAGAAATAACCTAGTCCGTAGTCTGTGATGAATTTTCTACCGTCTGCATCTTTGTCATCGATAACTAAATTTCCACCGCATTTGATGAGCAAGCACTTCCTCGTCGTTGCCCCACATTTCTTAAACTTCACGACTAACTAACAGGTTGACAGAACGATGGTTATGGAAATATGTTTTTATATAATTTTATTCCTTTATTCAATTACCCCAGGTATCCCATCCTATATACCTATATGCCTCGTTGCATTGTGAGGAAAAAAAGAAAAGGAAATAGCAGAAATAAATACACTTTTTAAACCCCCATACTCCCAACCAACGCCTCTCTATGCATTTTATGCTTTAAAACTTTCAAAAACGGTGTACCATGGGGTATCATATGTCTGACAAGTTCAGTGTTAACCTCGACTGTCTTGTTCTTCTTTGCAACTTATAACATATTCCCGACCGGCCGCTACCATCGAACGTCTCTTCAGAAGTGCGCGTCGTGGAACTGTGACATTCTGGTCACTCCTGAACGGGAGTGCCAAATTAGTAGTAGATTGTAATACTTCAGAGACAAAGGTCATTTTATGACGCAAGATCTTTGCCATATTAATGTAAAAAATTGAATCAGTGGCTCGTAGCCGAAACATCTTCATTCTCTCTCAGCTGAAACTTCAGCAATCATGGGAGTATATTCATTGCATGGGGGTGCCGTAGCACGTTCTTCGGAATTGTCAACATTTCGGGCGCGAGGAACCCAGAAGCACTGCACCGAGCCGACGATGGCGACGATGACGCTTCCATACCAAGCTAAAGCAGTGCAGTTCATCTTGCTGCCATAAGTGTAGAGGTATCCAGCGACAGGAGGCGCAATCATGCGGCAAGCAGCGCCGGCGCTGGCAGCCAAACCGTTGACCTTGCCCAGAGCGCTGGATGATGGAGTGGCTTCTTTAATGAGGATGAGGAGTAACGGGTAGACTGTGATTGAGAGAATATTGCGTACCGCCAGGCAGACGTAGATGGCGGGGAAAACGAGGCTTTCGGGAACGAGGAGCAGGAGGGGGACAATCGCATACACGATGGGATGTATAACGGTAACAATGAGAAAGAGCTTGTACACACCGACTCTCTCTGCTGCAATGGGAAAGATGAAAGCCTGGATGAACAGCGCGATAACACCGTTGACGGCCATGATCATGCCAACATCACGCAGAGAGAGCCCCAAACCACCAGAGGAGTTGAAAATTGGCAGCATACTTGCCACTCTGCTGTTGTCAATGCGACGTTCATCCTCAAAGAAGATTGGCATGAGGTGATCGTATGTCATGGAGTGGTACGTAAAAATGGACAGGGCGATGATGAAACCAACAACACGCTTGTTCCACACCTTTGTGATCAAACCCAACTTTTCTTGCGTAGATATTTCGGCAAACTCGCCATGCTCATGCTCGCCATTGGAACTTCGGAGGGTTCCATAGGTTTCGGCGCGAAGGTCCACTGCTGGGCGCTTCATAGCATCTGAAGTCTCGATCAGCGGAGTCTCTTCAGACACATAAGTATCTGCGGGCAGCGACATGCGGGGTTGCATGTCGGGATGGGTCTCATCGAGGAGTAAGAATCCCAAAACGATGCTGACGAGCAGCAGAGCAGCACAGACAAGATTGGGGAGCAGGTATGGGAAGCGATCGAACACGCCTCCTTTCGGGAATGAATCGGGCCAGGACACATGCGGATCGGCCAACGTGCCACCCAGGGCGGGACCTATGATCGTGCCGATGCTCCATACAAAGGGCATAACAGCAAACGCTCGAGCTATTGACAGTCAGCAATCGTTGCAAAAGCGGCCAGTCGGGGTTCGGGTCCCTAGTATTAGAATAATAGAACTTACGTTCATGTTCGGGCTTCCTGACAAGCTCGCCAACCATGGTCTGAATGACGCCAATGTTACCATTGAGCAGTCCTCCTATTGCTCGTCCCACCAATGCTATCCAAATATTGGAGGCGAACCCTACCATTACCATGCTGAACATGGTGCCCACACATCCAATCATCAACACGGGCTTGCGACCAATGCGATCGGATAAGCCGCCCCAGTACATTCCCATGAGGGCTTCTGCCAGGGAAAATGAGGAGATGAGAAGACCGGCATAGAAGGAAGCATCTTGCTCGTTACCGATGTGAAATTTCTTGATAAGAGCCCATGCATACGGGAAGATGGATGTAAGGGCGATTGGCTCAGCAAGACGTACAATAGCTGCGCGGGTGTGTCAGTCCAAGTCTGATCTTGCCCATTTGTAAGGAATGGCGGGACGTCGTACCTAAGAGGAAGAGTTGAAGTGTTGGAAAGTCGTCAGAGTTGCGAGGACGGACCTGCTTTGTTAGGGCCATGTCTCTGTCGCGTGGTGGGTGCTTACAACAAGACACAGGCACAGCGACAAAGGTGCGAGTGTTTGTGTATGTTTCTCGGAGGCTATGCGGAGTGCGGCTATGGTGTGGTGTGATGTGGTGTTGGTTTTGGTGGTGAGAAGTGCGTGTAGAAACTGGTACTCTCTATAGTCTCTGAGCAAATACAAAGCGTTGCAAGCCTAACGTAGTCTTTGCTTTCAAATGTTTCTTGTCGATGATTGATCAGAAAAGTTGCTTCAGAAAAGAAAGAGAGACTGTTGAGGGTAAATTGAAGAAGAAGTTGAGGTGCGGAGGGATGAAAGAAAATCATCGAGATGTGCGCGGCACGAAGCGTATTTCAATGTCGGGACATCGGGGGCCATCGGGGGGAGCCAGCGATGGTGGCAACGGTGGGGCTGCAAAGCCTTGTACGGACTGCTTGTACATATGCATACGGAGTGCATGATGCATGTAAAGCGAAAGCAAAAACTTAAGTGCATGTGGCATGTGGCATGTGGCATGCGGAAGGTGGGGCAGACAGTGCGACAGCCCAAAGCGCTCTGGTTGGGCTGCGCGACTGATGACTTGCCGCATTATGCTGCCATGTCTTACTTGTAGCTTTGAACGGCGGAAATGTCTCACACACACCACCACAGTTCGCACGCTTTCGTCGGAGGTAAATCAATTTTGAGTGAGACTTTCCGCCATGATCCGGTGAATTTAGACGCCCTGCGAGAGTAATCTATTGTTTGGCGGCATTTACGACACAAACGTCCGCCGTATGGGCGAAGTCGGGGCAACGGTGGATAGACCACCCTGTGACATGGTGGCGGAGGGTTCCTCCGGCCTTGATCTGCTCGACGAAATACCCGGTTAAGGTGGCGGAGCCCATTGTTGTTGTTACCGCCGCTGTCCTGGCCGGTTCTTCTTGTCCTTGTTACATGCTACGGCCCCTGCAGCCGCGCTAAATAACCACCCGCTTATAAGAATCAACACCAAACGAACGGCTTGATAAGGCAAGGTCTGGACGGAGTACTCCGTGCGGTTCCGCCAGCGACCACATGGAAAGAAACATTCGCTCCGTCCTGGCCACGGTCACCCACCGCTTCGTCGGTCCTCCACCATAAACACCTCCACCTCCGTCAGCTCGGTCGACGACGAACCTCTTCCCCTGCACCATTGCTTGTCGGGGGAAGACTATTGACCCTATGGAAGCCTCTGGTTCCGTATAACTGGACATGTACTCCGTAAGGCACACGGCGTAGTATTGCGTCCGATATCAATACAGCCGCAGACACGTAAACACCAGCTTCCCCTCCCTCTTCCTCAAATACCACTCACGTATTACGTGGCTGCATCGGGATTTCACTTATGCTCGTAAACAATCCAACACAACCGGGAATTGGAAAAAGCATTGGTCTCCTTACAGTGCATGTTGCGAGTCTAGATGCTGACATTGCGCTTGTCGTACGACCAGGCCGCACCGGCTCTAACCAAGGGAAGGTGGCATTCACATTTCGACACGTAACTATTGGGCTGCCGGTGATGGACATGTTGATTTCGCTTTGGTTACTCCGTACAACTTTCCATCACCTCCTGCTCCACACTCACCCGTAATGCAAGAAACAGTATTTACTGGTGGGAGAGACCAAAGATCTACTCCCACCATCTTGTGGTGCAAGTCTCTAGTGGCGTTGCATCATGTGGATGGTTGCCTCCTCGTCATGCCATCCCACCGCTCTCCTCCGTGCGTAGCAAGAAGACCACACCGACAGTCCCAGCAGATGAAATAGGATTCAGAGCGACTTTCTCAAAGCGAATCAGTTAATATGGCAGGAGCACCCGGATGTTTCATGCTCTCCGCTAGAATGTGGCGCACTCGTGGTGAATGGAAATTCTAGGAAGCACGTTTGAAGTACTTAAGCAAGGCAGTTAGATACCCAGCACTTCGTGCTACGAAGCAGTTGGCATGGTACGCAGTGTGGCTTGACGGATTTCCCTTTGCGATCTCTGCGTCCAATGGCCACCTTGTTCCAACACCCCTCTCCAAGCAAAGCGCTCTTTAATCAGGCACTCAACGGTCCTCAAGTGGAGCCATCATCTCAAAGTTGGCAAGGAAAAGAAAAATTGCCCCTCTCCGTTCTCGCAACTCACGGACCGGACTTCCTGGTCCGCTGGTGGCTTTCTGTCGATCCATTCTGGCGAAGCGACATCCGCCCACATGCACTTAACGAAGTGCGCTAGCGGGGGGTGCGCATTAGCTCCCGTTGTCATACAATCATGATATCGCACTGGGTGGATACCACCAACCTCAACGGGGCTTGTAGTTAGTTAGTTACTGTACGGACGAAATTGTGTGGGAGGGAGGAGTAATTATTCGCGGAGAAAGGTTGCCCCCAACGACTATCCATCCGCCAATAGATGCAGCGACACATCTGCAACCCAGGCATTATTACTACATAGTTATTGATGCAATTCAAAAAGGTAATGAAAGCTACATCAGAGCTGCCCAAATCTGCAAGGATGGTGTTGGCAGGCCTGGAACCCGTCCGACGTGGACTCGTCAGCTTGATCCAACATTGTTCAACCACCAACAATCGGATGCTCACATTGCATCCATCACACATGTCGCATACTACATTCATGCTGTCCGCCGTTTTGCGTACGAGCGTGTCTGTTGCTCCATCAGACTGAGACAACAGTCGCGAATCGCCACATCAAACGAGAGTAGGCGAGGCGTGCCGTGGAAGGCATAAGAGCAGAGAGGCAGAAAAGAGATGCTGCTTTATGGCGTCGTTACAGAAGGAACTGTGGTATTCCGTGACACTGTCAGGTTTCGAAAGCCACTGCACATACTCGCACATACTCGCGCACACTCCATGTTTCTGCGACCATCGGTAGAAGTTGTCGTGGACGAATAAGAGCTTGCGCTGGTTGTTGTGCATACTCACCGAGCTTGGTGGTTCTGGACTCATGCAGGCCGGCATATTGTAGATCAATTTCCGCGAGGTTAAGCTGCAACCCCCCCCCAGTCATCAGCAAGCAAGCAAGCGCGACATGGCTCTGTATTTTCTGCAATCTAAGACTCTCGTGGGAAAATTGGTGCATCCATCATCTAATTCACCTTGATATGGGAACCTTGTTTTATTGATATCACCTCCGTTGCAAGTGGTATGCACACCATTCAGCCCGCATCCCGCCCCGGCTTCCGGGCGAATAGCAAATCTTCTCCTAATCACAGATGATGCGAAGTATACTCATGTGAGGTATAGAGCGAGCACTGCACGCCTACTAGATGCACCAAAATACCCATGGAAGATATCGCCTGTCTGCATGTCCGATTACTTAAATTGACTAGGTTGATAAACCAAAGGCGCTTCTGGCCGCAAGACGTCGTACCAACTACAAGCAACGGGCAGCGGGACAATCAGATGCATGCCACCCATTAGATAAGTAGGCCATCCAACTCGGCTTTACCATCCCAACCGCGAGGGACAATTCTGCGAGGCGTTAATGCCTCACCAACACGTCAGCCGTACCCGGACCGTAAGACTCGCGCAATGTACCGATAAGAAACTGCGCACAACTAAACCAGTCAGTACTAGTGTCCATTATCACGCCATGCCGCACATAGATGGAAGTACTTGTGGTCAGGTACTACCTATAGCTCAGTGGCCACACTTTTTGCAGTCATGTTAAGAAGCTTACTTCAGTGCTTTGACGTTCCAAGCATAGCTAATATGGCATGTGGTCCAAGGACCAGGCCGAAATCTTTTGGCCACCCAAGAGATGCTGCTTCTTTCCCATGACACCCATATAAACGATGTACTGGTATGTCAGCTGCTGTCAGGTTTTACTTTGACCCTGCGGAAAGCTTTCCCTGCAGTGGGGGAACTGGGATGGAGAGAGCACTCAGGACAAAAGTCGGGTCCTCTTGCGGTCTTTCAGCGGAGCTAAAACCACAGTGTCCTAGCTTTTAGTAAATACGAATGAACTTTAGCAAGGAATAAAGAGAAACCACGCATTTTCTGTTGCTAGTAGTAAGTCGAAAGCTGCCAGAAAATTGGCAACATTGGCTTAAGGAGAGAGCACCGTCAGCTAGGACTGGCGCTATGAATCCATTTTCACTCATTTTAATCATTGAATTGCACATTCAGAATTTGACTCAACGATGCAGTGAATTAGTCACGAGCGCAAACACGAGTCTTATTGTTCATTGCTGCTGTTTCATTGATGCTGTACGCACATCCGCAAGTCCATTACTGTAACCCGGTATTGTTGGTCAATGTTCTCCGGCGGGGTACAGCCGGCATTTAATGTGTTTTTGACGTTTCGGAGAAGTCCATGAGGGACAACAACAAAAAGTTTCATTTAAAAAGAAAAATTAAAACATAATTGAATTGCACAAGAAATCGCCCTTTCTAACCTTTCCGTCTTCCGTATGCTCCCGTCGGGTGATGGGACCAGAAAATCCCATCACAACAGACGGTAGAAAAATAGCCCGTAGAAATATCGTTACCGTGATGCAACATCATCTCAGTCTACCCCCATCCCTACCAGCATTTTCTTGTATTGTCCCGCCTCCTCCTCCATCTCCTCCTGGGTTCTAGCCTTCCTATCCTCATCCTCAATCTTAGGCATCCCACCCCCGGGGGCAGGACGACGCCCCCGATCCCGATCCCACAACGCGCCGCCTACATTCCCACTCTCACTCGCCATCTTGTCATAAATAGCGTCGGGAACTTCCCCAACATCCCCCGCCTTCCTCGGAATGACATGAACGTGGACATGCGGGACCGTTTGTCCCGAGGCCGGGCCGTCCTGCACTGCCACGGTAAAACTGCCAGAGAGCACATCCTCAGGGTCGGGGAAGTATCTCTTCGCCAACATCCGCTGGGCCAGCTGCACGGCGCTGAAGAGATCTGCCGTCTCTGCTGGAGAGAGATCCGTCAGACGCAAGTACTGTTTGAGCGGGCACACGAGGATGTGCCCGGGAACGAGGGGCTTAAGGTTGACGAGTGCATACGAGTGTGGCGTGGTGAGAAACACCTGGAATTCAAAGGTGTCAAATTAAAACGCTGTCATGCTTGGTCAACGTTCGAAAACGGAAGATGGCTTAAGTCACCTGTTTTGTGACCTCGAAAGGGCCAAATTTTATAGACATGTCTTTTGTTTTGGTAGATGCCATGATGGCCTTAGTGAGTGGCGTCGAAGAGAATGCTCTGGCTGCGCCGAACACGGATGGCAGCATGCTCCGTCCGATCCTGGTCACTTGATCAAGATGTAAATAGAGACGAAGTCATACATGGGTCTTCCTATACAAAATGTGTGGCGGTTTGCAGCAGATGCCGAGCTCTTGTAAAATGTCTGATGAAGCTCTAAGATAGAGCTGGTCATGGTGACGTTAGCGTTGATTCTGGGCGGGTGGCGTGTTTTCATTGGTAGAGGGCAGGCGAGCAGCCTGAGGCGCATCTCAAGTCTAGACAGCTCTACTCCGTACAGCCGTCCTGTGCCTTCACCTGACTAACCGCTCATGGAAATCATTTCTTTTTGGCACGTCTCTCTTGTTCTACGAATTATAGAGTGTTGGGGGCTAGAGAGATGCCAAAGGACATGTAATCTGTTCAAATCATCTCCGCTTTACTTGTCTCGCAAACAAGGTAAACATGCTGCTGCTGATTGCAGATCAGGGAGGAATAAATCAGATTGAATACGAAACGAATATATATTACGAGTCTGAAAACTTGAGTATGTCCTTTTGTAAATGGCATTCGACTTAACTTGCCATGGGTATATGATAATCCCTGAGAGGTCACTACATTTCGAATGAACATCATTTAGAAAGATAGGCGCGAGCCTCGGGTTGTCCGTGTACGCCCCTTATCCCATAACTCCCCTCCACATCCTGCGAATTGAAATGTCCAAAGCCAAACTAGTATCGAATTTCGTCCTCATCTAGTGGAAGATTGGCGGCATTAATGCCAAATGGATCCGGCACCCGGCCGTTGAAAGGCTCCTCTTCTTCCTCGATATGCTCTTCCCAATGGACTATGATTCGTAGGTTAGCGAATTAGAACTTGGAACGAGACCGCGTCTTCCAACTTACCATGAGGCGTGACCAGAAAACTGCAAAGCAAAGCGAAACTGAAAAGGCAGACAAGAGCGACAAAAATAGCCTGTGGATAGGTCTTGACGGTCAAGACCCACAAACCATTGAAGGCCAGAGGCCCCATAACCCTGACAAGAGCTTGCAGCATTCCGATTGCTCCCAGAACTTGACCAACCCGGTCTTGCGAAACGTGCTTTGTCACCACTGATTGGCAGGTTGCGCTTCCCAGACCACCAAATGCAGTGGTCACGGCACTGCTGATAAATAGACCTGGAGATCTTGCAACGGCGTATCCAACGTAGCCTATGATGTCTGACGCGAGTGCAAGCCGGATTATCCAGACATCTAGATGATCGGCGCCTCCATTTTTATCCGGCGGAGTGACGCCTGTCTTTCGGCTTCTCATGATAGCAGGGCGAATTCGAAAGAAATAATTTATGATGGGGAAGATAACCATGAGGATGATGACACGGATGAATGAAACTCCAGCAATGAACCGAGATTGCTCACGGGTATCCCAACTGAAGATGTAGCCGGAATACAGAATAATGATCTGACCGGCTGCCATGGCAGTTCCCATGATGATCATATCACAGGTCGCCAGAGCTATCAGGTTGATGCGTAGTCGCGTCGAGGTTCCGCGGCCGCGGGGGTAGAGCACGGCAAGAGCTGCAAATGGGTTATTTTGCCGAACCATTGAGATCCAGGAACCTGTTCGTTCCCTTCGCTCTTCCTTCTCTTTGCGGTGCTTTTCCTGGGCGGCAAGCTGTCTCTTCTTGGAGAGCGACTCAGGAACCACGAATGCCACGGTAAAGATAAATATGGAGTGAGCTACTAGAACAATATAAAAGACTGAGACCAGACTACCGGTCAGCTTGACAATCTCTCCTCCTAGAAATTGTCCCAAGGCCAAGCCCATAAAGAGACAGGCGTGGATATAGCCAATGGCCACAGCACGCTTCGATGGCGGGGTACAATCGCTAGTGTACGACTGGCTGATGATATTGCCAGCTGTAAAAGAGCCAGTCAACCCGTCAAAAACGGAGCCGAGGATCAACCAACGATAGTCAACGGTTTGGGGATATTTGGCAGCCAAGATGGTGATGAGCTCTCCCATCAATCCACCACATGAAGCAAGAGCAAGCAGCCTTCGACGACCATACCGATCTGACAGGTGCCCCATTTTCGGAGCGATAAAAGCACTCAGAAGCCCCGTGCAGAGGGTCATGATCAGTATGAAGGTGCCAACGAGTTTTTGAACCTCCGCATTCTCCCGGCACTGCGGATTCTCGGCGCCAAGAATGATGGGGTTGAATGATTGATCGGGATTTATGAGCTTCTGGTTGGCGAAATAACGCTGACAGACCAAATCGAGGATCCTACAAAACGTTGATGTCTCTGCGTCAGTGAGGGTCGGCTACAAGCCGGTGACGACCTGGGACTTTCCGGGTGACGGAGTCTTGCTTACAGATTCAACTTGGGCACAAGCACACTTCCGAAGGCGAGGGTGAAAAGCGAGTAAGGGGCCAATAGCCAAAATACCTGCACCGGCGAGGTTAACGAAGGGGACATAAGATGTGCGAGCCTCGTATACCTACCGATGGCTGGCGCCACCAGGGCAGCCCCTCGAAATCGGCAAGACCGTTCCAGCTCTGACTGGTACTATTTAGTGTAGTTTCATTCGCATGTTCGTCAGGGCCTGGACCTAAAAGGCGGGTGCTTTCTGTTGCATCAGCCCTGAGTATGAGGTCTGGTTCGGCTCTTGCCTCGGTCTGCGGCGTTGAGCCGGGACGTCGAGTGACCATGCTGTAATAACGTTTCGGCCGGTATGTACGATAGTCTGTGAATGTTGTCGAAGCTATGCGACCCGAAATCGGTGACAAGGTGGACGACGCGATCGAGACGTGGGTGTGATGATATGCTAAGCTTCTTGGCGATTCAAGCAGGCGGGAACCTCGGCGGTTTGAGGTGGCCGTGAGCGTGTGTCTGCAGAAGCATGTCGTACAACACCAAGGCCTAATGTTGTTGAATATTGAGACTCAATGAACCATGGAAAATGAAAGCAAGCAAGGAATGAAGCAAGTCTAGCTGAAAGGGACCTGGGGGTTGAGACAGCTGGCTTCCAGGATTGATAAGCGGACAGGTATTAAAGTGGATGCTGGGGAAGTAATGGTACCGAGGCCGAGAACAGGAATGGAATGACGATAAACGCCCCAGACACCTTATTACTCCACGTAGCATGTCCGTACGGATTAAGAAATCGCTCTAACGATATCTGGACATCTCAACCGCTGGACAGGGTACGAATGTACCGTTGCCGATGAGGCCGGTGCATCACGATTCGTTTGTGTGTGCGCGCCACACATGCCCGGAATCGTAGCCAACAGCTGTCCTGTTTCCCATCCAAGCGCCATGCAGATGCGCTCGCGGAACAGGATAAAAGAACAAGATAGGGGGGTGCCGTAGTCGTGCAAGATAAAGGTCATTCAAGGAAGCTAGACGCCAAGCTTAGATACCCGAAAGGAGAAGGAGAAAGAGCACTCAGCCTAACGGGAAACGTAAAGGTGAGCTAGCTAAACCCACCTGAACGCACGCATTTTCGTTGCAACTAATCCGTACTCCGTAACGACCCCGTAATACACGATATTCATACTAGACAATAGCTAATGCCCTCAGTGCAGAGGTGGCGTGTGGTATAAAGTGTTGCATAGAATTGGTTGCGTGGAGCACATCTACAAGCTGCACGCGCAAAGCTGATAGTGACAACGCATCATACAATGGACCGCGCGGCCCAATTAATCAGCCCAGCCCGTCGGGGCATTGACTTGGACCTGGCGGATTTCAGAAGTGGCATGGACCACAAACTCCGCGCAACAGAGCCACCTGAGCCATCGAGATCATGGCTCTGACTTCGACTTCGGGGTATGGGATACACTACGGAAAGCACTACGTCTGACCAAAGTCCGCTGGTGGTCGGCAGGGTCGGATATGCCATCCAACTCAACATTTGAAAATCGCTTGACGACCACAAATCTTTGTGGCTGTTTCCTGGCCATGCTAGCGTCGGCAGGCGCCTGATTCATTGGTCGGGCCATCGCGACCAGAACCCACGCAATAACTTTGGTAATTCAAATAGATTATTAACCGACTACATTTCCTGAGAGAAATACGGAGTACCTTGTTAGTGCGTGTTGAGATGGAACAAGCTGGCTATCGCGTGGAACGGCGAAATAATGAAACCTTTGCTCGCTTGTTTACGGAGTACAGCGACACGCATTCTTGCGCTAATCGTTTGACATATCGTGGTTGGGCTGTGTGTAAATAAATGCAGCACATGTGAAGCCATCTTGATGTAATATGAACTAGGATTTTCGTGTCCCGCTGATGCCTTTCATTATTCACGATATCTCATTCAACTTTAGGACCTAAATTAGGATGATGTGTCAGATACCATAAGGGACCGAATAACCACTTCTAGCCCGTGCATGAAATGACAATGGGGTCCTCGCGTGGATCTAGAAATCATTCACTCATACGTCTGACTTTGAGTACAATCTACTTATCAACTCAATCTGCGGATTTGCATTATTGAGGCCGGCTACATCTTGCCGGAGAACGCTGACCAACAATTCGACAGCGACAGTATTTAACCTTTCTGTACTCCGTACTCCGTATGGAGTATTTATGAAGGCTTCAAATATACTCCGTACATAGCGCACTACTCACACGCTAGCCAATCAGCACCCCCATATATCATGACTAAGCAGTCACTTCGGCAGCCAGAACATGCAGCTTTGAACATTTTCTAGATGCAGGCAACTAGATCTGCCTGATCGCCGTGCATTCACCAACCACCGTCGCGCAACGCACAGCCGTCGCCATCATGCCCGTCGTCAAGGGAGGTGTTTGGACCAACATTGAGGATGAGATCCTCAAGGCCTCCGTCTCCAAGTATGGCCTGAACCAGTGGGCTCGCGTATCGTCGCTGTTGGCGCGAAAGACGCCCAAGCAGTGCAAGGCACGATGGAACGAGTGGCTGGATCCTGGTATCAAGAAGATCGAATGGAGTAAGGATGAGGATGAGAAGCTGCTGCATCTTGCCAAGATTATGCCTACGCAATGGCGGACCATTGCCCCTATTGTCGGCCGCACTGCGAACCAGTGTCTGGAAAGATACCAGAAGCTGCTCGACGAAGCTGAGGCGCGCGAGTCTTCCAGCTTGGGCTTGATGGGACCAGATGGCGGCGAGACGCAAGCCCCAAGCGCCGACGACGTCAGAAGGCTGCGGCCCGGTGAGCTCGATCCCGATCCCGAAACAAAACCCGCTCGACCGGACACTATCGATCTCGACGAAGATGAGAAGGAAATGCTGAGCGAAGCTCGTGCTCGTCTCGCCAACACGCAGGGTAAAAAGGCCAAGAGAAAGGCGCGGGAGCGCCAACAAGAAGAATCTCGGCGAATAGCCTCTCTGCAAAAGCGACGAGAGCTTAAGACTGCTGGTATCAATGTCAAGATTACAACACGGAAGAGGGGTGAAATGGACTACAATGCCGATATTCCCTTTGAGAAGAAGGCTGCATCCGGGTTCTACGATACATCTGAGGAGCTTACTCGCAATGAGGCGCAGCGAAAAGCATTTGATCCTCAGAAACAGAATCTACACACCAAACGAAAAGGCGACGAAGAGGAGGATGGCGATCGCAAACGAAGAAAGAATGAGAAGGATGGTTTGTCTGAATCACAAAAGGCAGCCATCAAAGCTGGTCAGATGCAAAAGATCCGAGAGGCCGAACAGAGCAGCAAGCGCCGTGGTCTGAACTTACCAGCACCACAAGTCAGCGAAGGCGAACTGGAGGAGATTATCAAGATGGGCAAGATGGGGGAGGCAGCAAACGCCGTGGCCAGGGAGAGTGACAATGATGCCACCAGGGGGTTCGTCAACTCATACTCGACTCTCAATACTAATGCTCCGATTCGAACACCCAGGGCCCCCGAACAAGAAGACCATATCGCCAACGAGATTCGGAATATCAGGGCCTTGAATGAGACTAAGTCGGCTCTTTTGGGTGGCGAGAACACTCCCCTTCATGAGGGTGCGGCATCAACAGGCTTCGAGGGCATTGCACCAAGAAAGCAGGCTATGTCAACTCCTAATCCTATGGCGACTCCTCTACGGTCCGGCGCAAACGGGATTGGCGCAACACCTGGTCGTCCTGGACAAACACCAATGCGAACACCCCGTGACACATTTGCACTAAATAGAGAAGATGGCACGTCAGTAGGAGCGACGCCTCGGGACGTGAGAATGCACGAGCTCGCTGTGCGACACCAGTTACAGTCCGGACTTGCCTCGCTACCTAAACCCAAAGACACGGAATGGGAGTTTGAGATCCCCGACGAGCAACAAGAAGGGGCACGGGATGAACGTGCACGGGAGGAGGATGCGGCGGAACGGGATCGAAGAGAGCAGGAAATACGTGCTGCCGAGGAGGAACTCGACCGACGACGAAGGACACAGGTCATGCAGAAAGAATTGCCGCGACCCTTGGTTGTGGATTTGGCAACCCTGCTCAAGAAAGCCGACAGCCTCCAGAATGCGGCCGAAGCCATGATTGCAAGAGAAACAGCACTGCTCATGGCAAACGATGCAACGAGATACCCCCTGCCGGGCTCACATGTCAAGGGTACCTCCAAGCCCCTGGACCGTTTCGACGATGGCGCTCTTGCAGATGCGCGCCTCCTGATTCTGTCTGAGACCAAGCCTCGGCCTGCGATGGAAGAAATCCACGCACTCTTTGATAGTCGGGCCAAGAACTCGATGCTTCTGGGTCTAGGATGCTACCATGACGACGAGCAAGAACAGGAGGTGGCCATGCGTGCTGCATTCGACGTAAGTTACCTGTGTCCCAACCCACCACATCCAATGAGACAGGTGCCAGTAGATCAAAAATATCACTAACATGATTCGAAAGACCGTGCAAGACTCCATCATGTCATCAGCCGAACAGGGCTCAAAACTGGAAAAGAAACTAGTCCTCCATCTGGGCGGCTACCAGAAACGCCAAAAGATGCTGAAAGAAAAAGTGAGTGATGCCGCGGATGCGCTGGAAAAGGCTCGCAACGCACTGAGCGGGTTCAAGACGCTCGCCATATCAGAGGATGTGGCTATCGAGAGACGGCTGGGGGCGCTGAGAGACGAAGTCATGTATGTTACTAGACGGGAGAGGGAGGCGCAGGAGGAGTATAGGAAAGTGAAGGATGAGCTGGATGCTTTGAGGGGAGATGCTAGGAATGGATATCATTGACGCGGAGCTGGTGAGTTGGTATGGATAAAGGGTGAGGAAAGGGGGGGAGAGTTGTGGCGCATAGGGGGGCACATTGTGTTAACAATTAACCAGAATGGTGGTTCTTGTTTTGTATGAATGGTAACTATTTAGTATAAGAAAGGGTCTGTCTGGTAAGGCTGACATGGCCGACTTTGTATTGTATTATCACTTAACTCTCTATTTATGCGACGCGAGGAAATGCGCGGCGGAATCCAACTAAAAATGAGGATGAAACTTCCTTCTTTCTTCTCTATCCATTTGTGCAATTTGCCCAAAGCTTCCGTCCGTTTCGATGCATCTATCCCAAACATGCAGTAATTATTCCCCCCCCTTCCCCCTTTTCCAATGCGCCATGCCATGTGTATTGCACAATGAATCATCCCCCACTAACCTCCCCTTTTCCCCCCAATGCAACTTTTCATCTAGAAACCCAACTGCCTCACTACTTGGCAACACTACCAACCACCAACCATCCCGCTACGCACGGGAACCCTTCCGAGAAGGCAACCTAGCCAACTTGACGGGCACAACCAATGCCAAACTCACCAGTGCCATGAGCACGCAAAACCCAAACGTCAATCTCAGGCCAGCCGCATACCCCTTGATAACCTGCTCTCGATAGGGCTCCTCAAGCGTGGCCACCGCCTCCACCGACGATCTCACGCGCTCAATCACGGCACTCTTCTGCTCGCCCCTGACAAACTCCTCCAGGTAGTACACAAGTGCGTTCTGCAGGATCAGACTGCTCACGGCCACGCCGAGCACCATACCCACGCTGCGCCACAGAATGAGCGTGCTCGACACGACGGCCTGTTCTGACTGCGGCGACGACACGAGGATGGCCATGAACGTGCCCGCGAACTGGAAGCCGCCGCCCATGGAGGACGGCACCAGAGTGAGGTAGAAGGCTATGGGGGGCAGATCGCGACGCAGGCCGGTCAGGCAGATGGTTCCGAGGACGTAGCCTGTTGCGCCGCACACGAGGGGCCATTTCAGCCGGCGCGTCCAGGAGATGGCGAAGCCGGTGAATGTGCCTACGGCGGAGGAGGCGAGTGTTGGGAAGACGAGCCGCAGGCCAGAGTCGGTGGCGGACATGAGAAGCACGGCTTGGAAGAAGATGGGGCTGGTTTAAAAGGAAGGTCAGTCGGCCATCGCCTACTGGCTGTGATGAAATTTGTGATATTTTCCCCCTCGAGGATAGATTGCTGAAGGGGGCCGAATATACGGATTTGGAGAGGGAGGCGGAGGGTTCTCACATGTTGAAGAAGATGGCGTTGGATAAGAACGCAGCGATAAAGTTGGAAAAGATGAGATTGGCGCGTGGCGAACGTCGAATTAGATGCAAGGGCATGATGGGCAGTGAGACTCTCGATTCCACCCAGAGGAACACGGGGAAGAAGACGATAGAAATAACGAGGGAGGTGATGACCAGTGGGTGAGACCCTGGTGATGTAGGTCAGCTGTGCGTTTCGACGGTGTGACTGTTACGCGTCCGCAATACTCACATGGAATAACGTTGCCGCCGAGGGTCTATAAAAAGAAGAGAAGAAGACAAACAAGTTAGCGAGATGCTGAAAAGCACAACGGCAGTCCTGAGCACTAACCAGTCCTAAAATCAAAAATGAGACAGTTGTCGTCAGTAATACCGACCCCTTGGCATCAAACTCTCTAAGTGCCTGCATAACCGGCTTTCTCTCTCCCAAAGCCCCTAGGTCTGCAGGAATAGCCACCGCCGAGATACACAAGCAAATCACCAGCGGAGGGATCTGAACCCCAAATTCCCATCGCCAGCCTAATGCCTCGGCCATGGCACCTCCCACGGCGGCGCCGAGAGCGGAACCGACGCCATAAACTATGTTGAGATAGGATTGGTATGATCCTCGACGTCTATCGTTCACATATCACAGTCAGCCAAGGGACTGAACGGAGACACGGAGAGACACACTTACTCAATAGGCACCAAATCACTCGTAATAATGCTCCCCAGCGTCATGCTCCCGCCAGCACCAAGCCCGCAGAAGGCCCTAGCCACGATAAAGCTCTCAATGCTGTTGGCAACAGCACACCACAACGTTCCTAGTGTAAATATGAAGACGGTTACCAAAAAAAGCGGTTTCCTCCCCATGGCATCGGACAATCGTCCCAGCAGGGGCTGGAAAGCAGTCGAAGTTAGCAGAAACGAAGTTGACAGCCAGGACGCCGAGTTGGCTGCGCCAAAGTATGACGTGATGACCGGGTGGGAGGAGGCCATGATGGTGCCGTCGAAGCAGCCTATGAATTGGACCATGAGGATCTGGGAAAATATGTACCAGAACCGTCCAAAGGAAGTACCGTTTAGGAAGAGCGGAGGCTCACCGTCGGTGGAGAGAGAGGTTGCGGAAATAGCGGTTGATGAGGAAGATCGCGGCCGGAGAAGGGGAGATTGTTCTGAAGGAACATTTCTGGCCATCGTGCCGTCTTCCAAGCCCCGATGGTGACTTGCCGTGGATTGGTTGGTGGTGACAGGACGCAGCATGGCCAGATCGGCGGGCTCTGGCTCCAAGACCGGGCCGGAAGTTGGCAGGGAACGTGAGAGCATGTCAAAGTCGGGAGCATCACCTTCATCATTGTTCACGTTATCGTGGCCGCAACCTTGACGGTGATCGTTGATGGCCTCGCGTCCCGGGACGCACAAGGGCGCTGTGCCAGAGGTGACACCGCGCATTGCGGGCGTAATGGTCAAGTTATTAAATCTGATCTGATTATAATAAGGAAACCTGCAGCTTTCTGGCTGCGTTCTCAAGATGAGGGATGCCGCTGGCAGACCGCTCTATTGTATTTCACCTTGGAGTCATGCCTCAGATTGGAAGAAGAGAGCCAACTGGTGGTCCAGCGTGACGAGGGATTGGCAGGTAAGCACGCCCCGTCCTCCGTAGATCGAGAGACAGAGAGGTCCCAGTGGGTTTTAATTATTGTCAAAGAAATGGGAACTTGGCATAACCACTCCGCACTTTAACATGGGATAGGCCAGGCACCCGTCACGGTGAATGTCTTGTGTCTGGCGGCACTGGAGATACGCCAGCGATAGGAAACTCGTGCTCCGTTACAATAGCAATGACAGGTCAATCAATGACAGATCAACGGTCAGCACAGTACAAAAAGCTGGCGAAGACGGAGTGCCTCCGATGGCCGTCTACGCCTGGTTCCCGCTCAATACGGTGTAGCTGAGATGCAATGTAGGTCAAGAGGTTCACATTTCCCATGTCGACCTCACCTGTCTGCCGGACACAACCAATCAACAAGCCGGCCTGATTGCCTCGAGAGTGCCTCAAATGCGCAGTTGCATCCGTACTACTCCGTATACGTAGGTAGTTGACGCACCACTGCAGCCGAATTTCGGAAAGATAGTGATTTGACTTGCTGTACTAGTCCGCAGAGCCCCGCTCCTGTCTGTCGTCGAGTCCTCCGATTACAACTTCCTGTCACGGTGTGCTCTCCGCATCCCGACCTTCGGCCCAATCACGTCTTATGCAGCCCGGCTTGAGTCACCAGTAAAACACCTTGCCTGGTCACATTGGCATTCGACAGGGGTGCAGCACCTGTCGTCTTTTGCTCTCTACTTGCGTAGTACATTCAGTACAGCTGTTGTGCGCAGTAATAATACGTACATACCTCATCCGTACGGTCGGTGGTCCACATAATACAGTTTTCTATTCACGGCTAATAAGGGTATTGTTATCCTTCCAATGACGCCCATCGTCTTGCACAGTATTTCCCCGCCTCGTTGTCCATGCAATGTCATGACCAGAATGCGGATTCCCTAAAAATTGCAAACGATTCTGGGCTAAATTCAGGTCTCTGACGTCTGACTGGAAAGGGCCGCTGCAACCAATATGCCAGCCCCCGTAATGCCTCCGTCGTGACACGGCATCATTGCCACGGAGAGTTGCGAGTCGGCTCCCAATTTCCTGTGTACCAGTTGATCTACAAAGTGCTGGCAGTCTGCCAAGTAGTCCTGAAAGTGAACAATACAACCCCCGGTGTAGCCCACGCCTAGTTCGCGAATACCCGATGGCGCCACCGAGTTCAGCTCCTCTGAAGGGAACTCTCCTCCGAGCGTGAGCAAGGCAATAATGGCTGCCGCTATAATGCCGGCGGCTCGCACCTCAATGGCTTTTGCTATGCGATATAACGACTCGGCATGGTGCTCTGTCCAGGCAAAGTCAGAATTCGGTGATATCGAGAATTCATGCTTCAATTTTGACAGGAGAGCAGCCGGCTGCAACGGCTTGAAGTGGCTCAGAAAAGTCGTCGTGAGGCTGTCCTGCTTCAAAAGTTTCGAAGGCAGTGATGCTCGTGAAATTTTGAGTGTGTTGGTCAGGTAGTCGATCAACATTATTCTTCCAAGTTCCCCAAGATATCGGCCGGCCGTCATGTACTCGAGTGGCTGAAACCCAGGCTGCTCATTCTGCGCGCTCAATTCATCGTCCCATGCGTTAATCAAGCCCAATTCTCGCATCGGTGGCGCTGTTCCATTTACGCTCCACTCCGTGTTGACTGCTATTTTGGCATCGTCTATCTTCTCGCCGGGCAAGACATTGACGTTCCGGGGCCGTTTGCTAGGGTGAAGCAGACTCAATTTGACGGGAATAGTAGCATTACTGCCAGTACCCAAAATGAGCCCCATGGTTGCACGACGGTGGGCCACGCCGTCACAGTTGAAGATGAAGGAGACGAGGGTAGAGACAGAGTCGTTGGCGACGGCAGCAACGTAGATGGGCGGAAGACTGGCTTCCTTGCACTTTTCATATGCGCTTTTAAGACGAGCCCCAAGATCGACATTGGAAGGAATAGCAAAGCCCTTGCCCATGGACGTTATAATGGCCGTTTCTAGAGAAGGCTGCTCCACTGGGAAGCTGAACGTGATGCCCAGCGGCAAGGGTGCGTCACCGGGGAGGTCAAATGTCTTGCATCCTTCCTGTACAACCTCAGCCATACATTTTCCGATCCAAAGAAATAAGCTTTCGGCATTATCGTATTTCAGATGGTTCGAAATTGGCCAAGACTTTTCCAGATGCCGTTGCAGTCGGCCTGCAGGCGACGTTGTCGCACAGTGGCCATTGATGCTGGTACCATGAGCGGTACGTGTCCCATTCATTCCATTAGCACCGTTAGGCCTCTTGATGTCACTTCTCCCAATACCGTCAGATTCGCCTTTGAGCAGTTCTACAAAGCCAACTCGCAAGTTGGTCCCGCCACTAGATTTCATTCGTTAGTTAAGCATAGGTGATTACGCCGCATTAACATTATGTAAGTGCTTACATGTCGATAGCAAGGTATCTAGACAAAACATATGTTAGCTTACGGAGCATGATCCAGGCCGTTCAGCACACAGCGCTTCTTCGGGACGGGATGGGACGGGATGGGACTGGATGGGACGGGATAGGATGGTACTGGGTTCGACGTGAGAGAGAACGAGCAAGCGTTGGTTGGACATTGGGCACCATCCGAGACTTGCCAAGTGACAGAGAGCGACCGGAAGGGCCCAGAAACTCACCGTCCACGGCCATGGTTTGCAACTGGACGCAAAATGGATTCCGAGATGGGAGTCGGCAAAAATTGGATGAGGGACTCAGCAGAGAGCTGCAGGAAGTTATGCAGAAACCGGTTGGAAAGTGCATGGCACGTGTCAATATCGATGCGCATGGGCTGCAGAAAGGCGTCCAGCAGAACCGCTGGCTCTGGAGGCGAGCCCATGATGGATGACAAAGGCAGGATCTCCCCGGCTAGCTAGCGTGGGAAGGAGGAGAAGAAGAAGTAACGAACGAAGTGGAAATTAGTCAAGTCGCTGGCTCGCCCAAGGGTGGGAGATAAGATTCATGTTCACACAACACGACGCCACGAATGCGCGAAGAAAGCCTGGTTGGTTGGATGGATATGGATATAATTGCAGTCGGCACGATAGGCTACTTGCCCCCAAATGCCAGGAGCAACGGCAGCGGCGGGCAAGTATAAATACGTGACGGAGAATTCGAAGGCCCCATGCCCGTCATTCTGGAATTCTGGAGAAGTTGGATTGCGACAGAGTCACCACTGGGTGTAAGCAAATCACCCCTGTGGACGATCCGCCAACAAAGCGGGGATAGTGAAGTGGCCGGAGGTGAAGGGGTGAAGGACTGATTCATTGCAGGAGATGGACGGGCGGCAACGAACTGGCACAAAATCAATTATAATTAGTCGCAAGCCGTAACAAGAGGGGTCCCTAGGGGTGCTTGGGCGCCTTAAGTTCATCGATGCAACGTGGGACCGGTGCAAAACCCGTATGAATATTCAAATGCAAAAGGACCAGACAATACGGAGTACGACGTACATTCATTGACTGCCAGACGTCAATCGCGGATAACATCCGACGGGCAATTCTGCCGTAATGAGTACAAATATAACTACCCCGTACTAGTACACTGCAGTTAGCACTATTGGCAGTCCTTGGGGGGAAAAAAAAAATGAAGCAGACGTTTCTTCCTTTGATGCCATCGAAGTGGCCTCATCGGCCCCACATCCACATCCAGATTCATCCAGCGTCTGCCAAAGTTTTGTCTCCCATTCCCGCCGCACAGCATCATTCATCGGCTGTCCACTACGCACCCCGACCGCTACGCAAGCTGTCACGAAAACTGCCCAGCTCTGTTGCACTCTCCTCTCCACCGATCCCCAATCACCCGACCACCAAGGCATCGCTTCCTAACTATCCACTTGCTCTTTGCAGCAGGTAGCATCCCCTTGTGCGGCCAAGGGTACTATCGCCTAGCGTGACTAGCCAGTCTGGTGACGAGAACGGACGACGACGACATATTGCGAAACCGCCACTCCCCCGAGCCGCACTCACCGGCTGTGTACATCTCTACGGCGACAAAGGCGCACGCACGCCTGCACTGGTCTCAACCCGCTATCCACGCCACGATCCACGACCACGCACACGAACAACGCTTCTAAACCATGTATGAAAAAGGAAGCCCGATCCAGGATCTCCCCAGCCAAAGACAGCATTCACCGTCCATGTCGCCTCTTGCCCGCCTTCGCAGATTTCTAGTTCCTGCTTTGGCTGTTCTGCTACTTTTCCTGCTCTTTGATAGCTTTTACGGCCCATCCACTCGATATGGCTTCAACAAGCTACACACAACAGATCTGGTACCCCTGGAGGCTCATATTATTAGTAAATGCCCAGATACCAGGGTACGTGCATCAGCATTATATAAACTAAGCAATCACTTCTCGAAACGTAGATACTGATCGTTTGTTTGTTTATTGTCCAGGATGCTTTGAAGGAGTTGATTCTCCCGGCCATGCAGCGAGTCCATGACAAGGTTGACTTCAAACTGAACTACATTGGAACGTAAGTGACGTGCATCTACTCCGTACGAACTTCCTACTTCATATAGCCTGGAGACTAATAAAACAACTCCACTAATGATAGTCCAACCGCTGACGACGGAGTCGACTGCAAGCATGGCCCATCCGAATGCATGGGAAATATCATCGAGCTTTGCGTTCGGGAGTTGTATCCCGACCCAAAGATCAACCTCGGATTCATAATGTGCTTGACGAAAGACTACAGCCATATTCCTGATAGAGCTCTGGTTGAAGACTGTGCCCTGGAGCACGCCATCGACATCAAGGCCATCAACGAGTGCGCCACAAAGGACGACGGAGCACACGGCATGGAGTTGCTGCGAAAAAGTATAGATCGAACGGCAGGGGTGAGTCCCGTACCCAGGATCGGTCATCCCGAGGCAACTCTTTCATGCTATACCTACATGGAGGATATTGAAAATTCTTGGCTAACTTATAGACGCAGGCCAACGTAAGTGTCAGCTGTACCATCAGGTTGAACAACGAAATCTATTGCATTCGCGACAATGGCGAATGGAAGGATTGTCCCCACGGCCCTGGTGTCAATGATCTCGTCATAGCTATTGAGAAGCTGTACCGCTCTTCTTAAGTGGTGCATATATCTCCGTCCACAACTCGCTCGCCTCCCCGAGGGTATAAGTCATTGATACGGCATCCATACCTGTCTCATCGTTTCCCCCCATTACTTTAAGCGTCTCGATTATGCTATCCAGTCCGACAGCTTTGCCGGTGGCTTGCGTGGCGCCGGCTTCAAGTGCCACGTGCACAACATGAATGTGGAAATGGTAATATGTTGGCTGGTAGTGCACATATAATTTCAGCTGATCAGGTTCAATGGTCGGATATGTCTTGACAGTCGCTGAGAGGACCTTGTCCTTCATATGCTGCAGCCAGGGAATGTGCTTCTTGTTGAGATCTCGAAGGGACCAAATATCACGTCGTTCCACAATTGCCAGCAAGTGCAGCGCATCAAGGGTGCTGCGATCCCAGTTGAGGTCCGGCAAGAGAAGGAATCCCTCATCGCCCGCCTCACCAAGCTTGGTCCTGTAGATGACATCTTCTACCTCGGTACGGCCCTCAATGATGTTGAATACCCAGTTTAGCCGTCCCTCGTCTCGTTTGCTCTGCATATACGGTCTGATCTTGTTCTTATATATCTCTGGTGTTTCCGTTACGAACCGAACATGCTGCTTGCTGTATTTCTTGATGTGTGATTCTGTGCATGGATAAATCAAGTTGATTTTGAGGTCGGCGAAGAAGCCAACTTGATCTTTGGTGGACTGTTGTCCCTTCTCCTCCTCATTTTCCTCGGCCGCGCCCATGCGTGCCATACTCCAGCTGTAAATGTCATTGGCACCAAGATTCTTCAATTTTGAGAGAGACAAGGGCAATCGGCCCAGATATGCCTCCGACGTCGGGAAGGGGGCTCGTTCGACGACCAGCAAGGCAGGTTGCCTGTCAATAGTACCGTACATGGAGGTTCTACGACCAGCCTGGTCTATTCAAATTGCCATTGCCATTGCCATTAGTTTCATGATTCCCAGAGGCGAAACCCGAAAAACAAATATCCAAAAAAAAAAAAATAAATAAATAAACGGAAGCCCCTACCAACCTACCTACCTTGGTTGAGAACCCTTTCCAGCTGGAATTTCGGCACCAGCGCCTCCGCTCTGGCGTTGAGGTCGGTCATTGTAGCAGGGATTGGGCTGCTATTGTGTGAGCCAGCACAGTAGGAAGATGCTGCTCGTTGTTTTGCTCTTTTTGGAGGAGAATGAATTGCCTTGATTTGGTGCTTGGGGTTGGTGTACGGGACGGCTCGATATCGACCTGGTTGAGTTGCATGTACTGGTTAACTACCAAAGGACAATAGGACGGGCGAGCGTGAAATCTACGATCTACCCCTCCAGCCCCGCGCCGCTGTGGGGGGAGTCGGTGTGTTAGTTACCCGCTGGCCAGTCAACCGGTTAGTTACTTACTTACTTGATAAAACAGCAGAATTGCCTGTACCATCTAAGCACCGTCGCCCAATACCTCATTAGGACGCTAGAGTAGATATTGATACTGCTGCATAGCTTGAAATTGTCGTCCTCGTGATATTGGAGGCATAACGGACAGTCAACTTGTTACGAGACGTTCAAGGCTAGATAGATAGGTACCACTTGGGAAACGGGCAAACTGGCCTGACATATCGGTTGCGGCTGTGGTCTTAATCTACTGAGAAACTCCGTAATTAAACCCCATTTCACAATGTTCTCTATCTATTATATAGCATTCACAGCACTTGGATGAGCACCACAGAAGTGACTTATACTCATAGGAAAGTATCCATTTGGTATCTAAACTACGTAAGTAAATCAGGAGCATGTGCCTCCCCTCGTATGAACTATGTCTAGGTAAGTACTGCCTTGTACAGGCCATGAAATATGTTTTCGAATCTCCAAGCAATTGAGCTCGCTTTGGTTGCTGTCGGAAGCAAACCTTTCGCAGCATAATTACGAGCCTCGGCAAATATCGCCACCGAGTAAGGTGTGTCAAGTATCAAACATTAGAAGCCGACCATAGTCTCCATTCTCCTTTTTCGTGCCTTTTCTGAACCTTGGTGCAAGATCACCTGGGTGCGTGTGTTGGCCGGCACTCGAATCATGGAGAGAAGACCACGCGATCGGGTATAGATAAGCAATTACGATTAGTCGCATCTCATTCGTCTCGTCAAAATTCGCTCGCGTGCATGCAGAGCGGCCCACTATTAGGATATGGTATCAAGAATGTGGTCGCTAGGAAGTCATACGCTCGCTCATTCGTCGTGATGTGTATGTAAAGCTGTTGATTTCGTTGGAAGGATAGTATGTACGTTGCCCAGCGATCCCGTGTAAAACACAAATTAACAGATTTGAAGCTGTGAAAAAATGGGCCGAAGGCAATATGCGCTGTGAGCAGGTCCATATATACATGGTGAATACCGCAGCCCACGATTGTGAGATTCTGGTGTGTTTTACTTTCGTTTTTCCCTTTGTGCATTCTGATCTTCATGACACGCTTGTTGGTGCAATCCGTCCAGGGCTTGATGCTGATTCTGTGGAGCCATCGCCATCAATTGTCTTTCTCCAGTGTTCTGGAAGGCAGACACAGACCAACGGGAATGCCTTCATCTCTCCTTGGGCTTCCGGGGACTCTTCGCGAATCCCCGAGGTGTTTGAGACGCCGCTGTCTCTCTGGTTTTGTCGTCGGGCCTCCCACTCCTCTGCTCGGCCATCCAGCATTATGCCAGTGGCCCATCCGTCGTCCCAAATGCCGACCACTTTTATCATGTCGCCACGCTCCAAGGCAAACTCGTCCGCAGCACGAGGCTGATACGCCCAGAGAACAGCCACCTTATCAGATGGATGGATGTCGTCTTGAGAATAGTAGTCTTTGAAAAAGGGAAGCTGTTCGGATTGCTGGCTGGCCATACCGAGCGGCGAAGAGTAGCCACCACTACCGGGTGACTGAGGTCCTTCACTTGCGAGCATGGAACCGCTTGACAATGAACCGTGTCTTCTAGAGGTAGGTGGAGGGCGCAAAACGCCACCACGCTCAGGACTTTCGCCATACTCATCGGAAGACGACTGAGTGTCTGTTCCTTTGCTGCGACCACCCATGAATACGGGTGCCCCGCCGTTTCCACTGCGCTGTGTCGGTGAGCCGCCAGAATGGCCTTCCAACGCCGCCATGCGGGCCACGCGACCACCAGGAAGGACTTCGTATCCCTCTGGTGCAGCCTGCTTCGTTTGCGACATCATCGTGCCTTTTCTGGCAGGTGATGGCTGATTGAAAATGCTACCCTGCTGGCTTCCAGGTCGGCGTCTCATAGAGCGAAGGCAGAAAAACAAAAGGATGGCTACGAGGGCCACTGCGGCAATACACCCGATGACAATACCTGCGATAGCACCACCACTCAACTTGTTTCCGCCGTTGTTGTTGTTAATGGGACTTTCCGGCGTTGCGGTTGGCGTGGATGTCGACGTCGCGGTCGGGGCAGGAAAGGTCATGGTTGCGGTTATCCTTGGGAGCTTGACGCCCTCGCAGCGCTTCTCTGCATTCGCATTGTAGCAGCAAGTGTCGGTTGAGTTCGTGCCTCCGGCAGCGCAGTAAGCGCAGAGTCCAATGGTGCTGTTGCCGAACCCGCAGTTATCGGCCTCGTTGCTGTATCCGGCAATGCACTTCCCAGTAAGCGCCTCTTCGGGGTTGGAGCAAGTTGCAAAGTCGGCTCGAATAAGCTTGCTAAGATCGGGACCTGGGTTAGAGCATAAGTCTTTATCAGCGGTGATATAAGCTTCGCTTTGAGCAAACTCCGCGCAGGTGTCGGCACATAACGGCCGTCTAGCGTCGCCCGTTAACGAGCAGGCGTTGATTGACTTCTGAACGAGTGTGTTGCATAGCATAGACGTAGTGTATCGGGCGTACATGTTACTGGGATCTGTAAAATTAATATTGCCACAGCCAAACAAGCTTTGATATCTGTTATCTAATGTGAGCAAGTGCAGAAGACAGAGGGAATTGACGGCAGCTATCCTTACTTGTCTTTCACATAAGTTGTTTTCACATAAGTAGACAGTTGATAGTCAAAAGACGCAGTATCCGATACAAATTGTAAGAACGGACTAAATTCGCCAGGACGTCAGGTGCATCCGCCAAAAGTAGATGAGCTGCTCAACTTACTAGGTCTGTACCATGCCATTATTTGTGGTAATAGAGGCCGATTGAAAAGCAGGGCACGCGTTTGAGTTTTTTAACGATATGCATCCACCGCTGTTTTGCGCCGACGCCGAAGCTGGCAAAAGTGTGATAAGCGCGAGAGCAGCAAACCTTCGAGCTGACATGCTTTCTATACACACAGCCGCGCTGTTCTCGACATGCCGGCAGGGCCGTCTTCGCGTAGACTTGCGTCTGTGAGGGGAAGCCATTGTCTCCTTCTTCGGCACGCCAAGTGTACAGAAATTGAACTCTTTAAATACAAGGCTGCAGAGAAGATTGAAGGTTACGTGGTTGCCGACGAGCCATACAGTGAATATAGACGGGATCTGCTAATAACGGAAAACAGTGATAACAAGTTGACAGAGTAATGCTTTGTCGATGGAAATCCTAACCAAAAAAAAAAAAGAAAAAGAAAAGACGAGTTGGGAAAGGCTAGGTCGGATTGAAGTCCAAGATGGTTCGGTATCGTTGCCTTTGTTTCCGAATGTAGGTAAAGCCGCAAGACGCAAATGTGTTGCTCTTGGTTATCCGAGGCAGAATTGAAACGAGAGCGAACAACAAAAATGCGACTCTAGGACTGGGAAAAGAAGGAGAGAGGGGTTCAAAGATTAAAGGCCGTGGTCGAAAGCCAAACTGCAGCGAAAGTAATATGTGGGAAAGAACGTCGTGGAGACGGAATGAATCGTATGAAGAGAGAGGCAGGCGCTGAATAACGCGGCAAACAGGAGAAGACAGTGAACCTTTGAGGTTTTGGAGGCGAATCCACTGGTTGTAAGCACCGAGGCAAAAATTCGCAGACGACGAGTAAGGTGGAGGAGTCGAGTCGAGTTGAGTCGCGAGACAAGGTCAGCGTGGCAGGTCGTTAGATATTAAGTGAGGCAGTAGATGAGGGATGGGTTGCTTGCTAGACGTCTTGGATCCCAAGAGAGAGGATGCAAAGGGCAGAGCCCAATGTGATGACGAGGAACCAGCAGCGAGGCCAAAACCAGCGCGATGGGAAACCAGACACGAAATAGGGCAAGAAGGGAAGAAAAGAAAGCGAGAAGAAAAAGAAAGGAGGAGGGAATGAATGTGAGGGTGTGCGCACAGAAGCTTTCTGGAGAGGGAGTGGTGCGGGAGCCAGAAGAGGGCATTGGTGTTTTAGCCGACAGCGCGATATTGGCTGCATGTGGAGGCTGGCCAGCCGTTGCTCAGCTGCCAACAGTGTTCCAGATACTCCGTACTTCACTACGGAGCCACTACAAACAATACTACTACGCCGCACCGTACCGCATTGCACCCAACCAGCTGCTCTACAGGGTGTGACGACAGCTGAGAGTCCTCTGGGTGTCCTCGACCTCCTCTGCTCTGCTCTGCTCTGCTCTGCTCTCCTCTCTCCTCTCCTCTCCTCCATCTCTCCCCTTCCTCGCTTGCACTGGATTTCCACAGCTACGCATCGACAACTAATTTGCATTACGGGTCACACTCTCAATGCTTCTTTCTGCGCTGTCTCTGCTGCCACTTTCCCCTGCCTAATCCTTGCTCCCGGCACACAAACACAGCTAGGGGGTATCCATTCTTCTGGGGACCACAACCATCCACGACGCTTGTTTGCTCACGAACCGCCTGGGGCCCTCGACAGGGAGCCTTGTCCACTCGCACCGGAAAGATGGAACCGCCTAGCCACCGACCAACCACTCGAGCTGTTGCGCGGTGTTGCGAGCTGCGTGAGGGCAGTCAACGGCGGCTCCTTTGTCCTGCAAGAGGCTGGCGTGGCTGTCTCAACCCTTGCCTGAGTCGTGCCCGTACCTGACATGAAGTGTGGCGTCTTGCCTCACTTGTCTGTACAAGATTCTGCGTGTTTCGCATAACACCAAGACATGTTGTACATGCAATAAGAACACAAAGAAAAGTCACCACAGCCAGCAATTTCGTCCCGTCACTTGTTTGTTGTTCCGCGACTGCCCAGAAACGGGTTGAGACGGACCCGTTGGGTTATTGGGGCTAGCAGGGAGTATCCGTCTGCTACTCCGTCTGTATTGTATTGTACTCAGAGAGGTACTCCGTAGAATCTATCCCTGATGCAGCCTTTGGGGCATTTTTGGCGAGCCTGAGCAATCTTGTGGAACAGGGACAGACAAGAATAGGCGGGTGATGATGCCAGGGGTCAAATACCTCCACACATTAACTAGCACAGCACACAACAGCATCTCTCTTGAACGGAGCTGCATTGCTCTCTCTGCCTACAAGGGGAACCCACCCCCCCGAGCCTGCTTGTTTCCGATCGTCACTGGCTAATTCCAGCACACATTGAAAAAATGCGGGCAACCAAATATACCGGACTCGAAAACAAATACGCAGGTCGACCTAACCACAAGCATGCTAGGTACCCCACCCGCCAAGACAGGGGAGAAAGTACCTTCTAAGTTTTTGATCCCGTCACCGGCCCCTGAACGCGTGCACGCTGCAGGCTGCTTTCAACGCCTTCAACCGGTCGCAACGGCATGCTCGCGATGCACTTTTCAACGCACTTTTCAACGCACTTTTCAACGCATAACACATCACCAAAAGCCTCAACCTTGACCTAGTCTTTGGGCCCCGACCTTGTCATGGATAACTCTATTGATCACCTTAATTTTTGTACGATTGAAGAAGCGTACAACGCTTTGCGGGAGTCTTAACGGGTTAAGGGTTTCGTGATCACAAAGGCTAGCAGTAAATAATGCCGGCGGACAGGCATAAAGTTAAATGTCACGATACACTGCCAAAAAGGCGGTAATTATTAACCTTATGCTTTAAAAGCAAGTAAATACAAGACTTCCACAAAGAAGATAAATTATCCCTTCTAAGTAACTATTTAATTCCATAAAGATAATTAAATTTACTAAATTTATATATAAAACACTATATATAATCACAAAGAGATAAAAGATCCTATAGGGTTAAGCAGACTACAGCGTTAAAGTTAAGAGATATTTAGCTTAATAAGAATAAAGATATTAATTATAACTAAAAGCTAGTGCAAAAGATTAACTTCTAAGGAAGTTGCCCGCTAAATTAGATATAAATTCCTAGAGGTCCTTATCACAAAAATAGATATGTTTTTCTTCTGGCATTAACTTTATCTTACTGAATATAGCCCTGGAACTTTAATATAAGCCTTTATTAAGCTTCTTGATAAAGATAACTGTATTTTTTATAAGGTAATTAATTAGTTGCCTTCTAGCAAGATTTAGCGGATATTCTAGGTGTATAAGGACTCTCTTTTGCACTAGAAGTAAAATTTAAAGCTATTATAAATAGATAATATATATAAGGTTAACCGCTTTAATTTACTATTATTATAAGTCACTAGTGTTATATCTCTTTATATAACCTTTAGTGCTGCCTTTAGCCTTACTACAAAGGAAGATATCACTGCCTTTATATAGCTAATTAGCCACCTTCGCGAAGCAATAGAGTTAGCGAGAATCTTAATGCTATAGGTTATTATTATGGATTTTAATGCTGCCCTTAAGAATACTCTTTGGAATATTATTCCGTTAGCTTAGTAGCAAATTTATAAGTGGCATTTACTTTAGAATATTATGCTTAATATTACAAAGAAATAGGTAAGGACGCTAAATAACTGCGATATTCTAGTCCCTATAAAGAAGCGGAAAAGAGATAATAATAATACTAGCTATACACAAAATAATAAAGACCTTTAGGTAGAGAGTGGATTATCTTCTGCGGCAGATACTACTAAACTTAATTAATAAGTTATAGCAGCGCTTTTGATAGCTAGAGTCTCTTAAGCCGAGGGCACTGCTACTAAGACTGCGTTAATGCTTCGCGATGCTTAGATTGTAGTTATGCACTAACCCATAAAGGAGGCATTTTTTAAAGCTTAGAATAAGCTATGCACTAAATTCAGTGATTAATAAGGTTAGTTATCTTTTGTTAGTCTCTATAGCTAATTTTCTTACTAATTCTAACAATAGTAATTATCACATACATTAAAATAACCTACCTTAAGTGGCATCACAAATACATAATATTTGCCACAAAAGGATACACAAATTTTGGAATCTTTAGTATATCTTGCACTAAAGGCTCACATAGTGGGCTAAAGGTACTCCTTATAAATTAATTTGCAAACCTTTGTGAGCTCTAAGCCTATGTGTGGCAGCTTATATAAGACCAGAATACCTAATATTGTTAGAAGTTTAAGGCTAAATTTAGCACTTACGTAATAAATTAGGATAACTACCTAATTATTTATGATTTAGTGTATAGACTCGGCAGATTTCCTATTAATTAAGTAATTAAGTAAATCCACATAGCAGAAGATAAAGAGAAGGGCAAAATTCCTTGTATAAAATGTACTAGAATATTCAAGAAGCAATACAGAATTCCTTACTACTATATAATTTCTATGCTTATGGAGTCTAGTAGCATTCTAAAGCTAATAGACTTTGACACTTATTGGTGGCTTAAGGTAATAACTAATGAGGAATTACGTTAGATTAAAGCTACTAATAAGCTAAATCCTAATATTATCGTGAGATCTGTAAAAAACGGCCCTATTAATGTATCTGCGATGACCATAGAAACAGGCAGAATTCGTGATAGACTTAAGTAAGTGTAATATCTAGTAGCTACAGTAGCAAGATCATAGTAAGCTCCCTTAACAAGGGTATTGTTTATTGCAGGGAGTGTATTAGTAGCATTATCCACAAGGGCATTGTTAACTTTAACTACTAGCCGCAAGAGTAGTAGTTAGCGGAACACAATAGCTAATATTAACAGCAGAATTAATTACCTTATTAAGATATTTAAAGCTTCACAATAAGCAGCAAAATAAGCAGTAGAGCAAGCAGCACAACAAGCGGCATAACATGCCTTACTGCGGCTAATGCATTATCTTTAGCCTCAAATGACGCCTTGGGGAACGCCGAATTATATTGCAGCGCCGCCTACCATCCATATATATAATTCTACGCCTATAGCTAGTAACGCTGCCTCTAACTTTGCAGTATATCCTCCACAGCATCCAGCGCCGGTGAGTAGATTGATGCCGCCGCCATCAGGGCAGCCACCAGCAGGGCACCCTTATTATCGTCAATATTAATAGCTTCACTTTCTAAATAAATTGCTTTAACCCATAATTACGCATACAAATCCCTAGATAACGCGTGGCGGCACGCAAGGAGTGTGTCTTCTGCAACGCTACAGACACGCGTGTCGCGACCGTAGGTAACGGGAATCAAAAACTTAGAAGGTACTTTCTCCCCTGTCTTGGCGGGTGGGGTACCTAGCATGTTTGTGGTTAGGTCGACCTGCGTATTTGTTTTCGAGTCCGGTATATTTGGTTGCCCAAAAAATGCATGGTATTAATATCATTGTTGTACTCGGTAGTGTACTGGTACCTCGGTTGTACGGGGTAGTACACCGGTATGTCAGGGTTCGGAGTATGTACATAGTAAAGCAAGGCATGGTATTGTAACATTCGCGTAAGATTGCGCGCAAGACTAATTTCATTCTCATGGATTTACAGGCTTTATTATATTCGTCTCTAGCCTTAAACCAGGACTGCCTGAACCAATTGAACAGTTCCGACGCGTGGATGACAAGACCATAATTACCTCGCTTCTCTTCAGTAATACAGACTATTAGCTGTTTGTAATTATTGATTTGCGATGTGTAGGTTATTGCACTCGAATGCATCCCATCGAACGAGCCAAATGCGTCAGCTCGTCACTGGCACCAACATGCAGTCAGCATGCATGACTTCACTTGCAACCAATTGTCCGGTTTCAGGGTACTCTTTGACCTCACATCAGTGCCAATGATGTTATTCTGGATGGTTCATCCCACGTGATGGTGTGCTCTAAAGCCAGCTCCCGTCAATAAGAACTCCCGCATTCCAACCTGGGGGGACACTCACGATGCCTTAGCCTGGGCACCGTCGCACACGTATGATGCCGTGGCTGCTGCACGATATAGTCGCGAGCCTCGCAAGGCGTTGGCAGCGGGCCAGTTCGCAGAGCACACGAGGAAAAAGCAAACACACGCGCCGGCAGATGTTTCTTCCAGGCGTCAGTGCTCATTAGAGCCAACCACTGCGTCTTCCTCTCGCCGATGTTTTCTTTTCGCTACCGAAGCTACGGAGTATACGTGGGTGGTTCCTCATGTAGGAATTAAATCCTTGGTTGGGTGTGGGCTGATGCACGAGAAAGCCTCTTTATTGTGACCAAATGCGCAAGGCAATCAAAATCAAGCACGACACCGCGTTGGACTGCCATGGATGGTGCCCGACGCGACACCTCGCCTACAAGACGTATGTATAGCCTCCGTCAAGAGCGGATTGATGGCGGCGCCACAGAGGATTTCGATTGCTGTTGGAAGCGCAGCCCTACATAGGATAATGTCGTGTGTTTGTTTGGCCTGAATTTGATTGGTTCGGTCAGTGGCAGCGTCGCCAAAATCAAGGCCAATTTATTCGGCAGTTTCAGTTTGATGGCTGTTATATATAATCCTGGGTTTGCCCCATACTGTACGGTGAATTTGAGTACGGACTATATACTGTATCATTGAATTGATATTAATGTAGTACTACTGTACTCCGTACTTCGTATATACGTACAATATCATATGAGGGCCGTGCAAGGCAAGGCCGTCTGTGCACTCGGAGAGCTGCGCGACATCACCCATGGGCTGCCGTGTGGTGATGCTCCCCGATCACCAAGTCAGTGGGTGAGCACATGGGATAATAATGAACTGCTGCGAGCATCGTCCAACTCCATCGCGATTGCAAGTCAGGAAGACACCGAGCCTTGGTGTGGATACCATCCTCTATTGTTTAGGTCGGAGCCCCACGTCGACGATTGTCAATTGACTGACAATAGATTAGGCAGCTGCACAACCAGCGTGAATTAGCAGCCATGCCGACGAAATCGCCGACTGCAGAGTATATAGTTTGTCGCCATATGAAAGACCAATCGGCAGCGTATGAGAAACGAATGCATCACCATCTATGTGTCTTTCGTCTTTCGTTTCAAGCTTGACACGGCAACCCACGCATCTCTTCGCAGCCGTCAATATGAGAGTACACTCCACCAGAGGGTCTACCGTCCTCACATGCGGCAATTGAAAGACAAATCTGCGGGTTGGGTCTCAGCCCTGACCTCACGAATTGCATGCTTCATCACTTCAGCCAAGTCAAGCATCAACATCCTGCACGGGATCCCAAATCTGATGATGCCGCAAAGAACTCCTTCACTTGCCGCGATTGTTCTTCTCTCTCTGTGACATCTCCACGCTCTACATTGGTTTCTCCTTATTCGGGGAGCGTAGTATCTGTCGAGGCGAGCTTCAAAAGCGACTCGCACTCCTACTACCTGGATATGTGCTCCTTTGCAATTACGGCCATGTCCCCGATCCATACTTCCAAAAGCTCAAGAGAGTGCACATTATACCAGGATCCGATCTGATTGATGACCGAGAATTCATGGATCTTGACTTTTGGGATACGTTTCAGTTCTTTCATCGCCTTCCCCTCATCGAGGAGATCATCATGGACGGGGTGACAAACATCGCAGCTAGCCTACGTCGGTTTGTTTCTCGGACTAGAAGCATGAGGAGCATACATGTCACGCATGCAGACGTGCCAAGTTCATCCGTCGGTACCATCATCTCCATTCCTAAGACACTAGAAGAACTCAACTTGTCAGTTGGCGGTATGCAAGACATCGAGGGAGGCCAGCCATTGTTCTTTTTGAAGACTCTCTAGAAGGCCTTAGAGCACCACAAAAACACAGTACGGAGGCTAGACTTTGACGTCGACAACGTCATGTTAGACAGAGACAGGGACGCAGATTCTTCGGAGACGCTCTGGGACACGGATCCTGATGAGAAGGCACAATACGGAGAGCAATCGTACCTCTTAGATAAAGACACCAGTGTAGTAAATTCCAGCACATGTGGAGGCCGCAACCACGTCGGAAATAGCAGTGTTGTTGGCCCTCTGCGTGACTATCCCGCCTTGTCGCATCTGAGCATTGGGATCAGGACTCTGCTGTGGACCGCAGGCCATGATGGGACTTTCAAATCTCTCTATAGGCTTGTTGATGCACTGCCGGCCAATCTGGAGCATCTTGGTCTGTATGGGTATACAAATGGTGAGCATGAAGAGTTGGACGACCATGTAGCAGAGTTTATGGAGAAGAAGGCCGCCATGTTCCCGAAATTGAGCAATGTGGAAGGGGTCGATGAAGATATAGAAGATATACGGATTAAATATGGCCATGACCCGGAAGAGGGGCATCTATATGAACGTGAGTTTGACTTTAAAGAGTGGGAGTGGGAGGAGGCGTAAATAGGAGGTTGCTGGTAAAAGCCATTGGCTCCCGAGGACAGCCAAGCATTGCGCAATTGCCCATGATTAGTTATTATACGTTATCTCGACGGTTAAGAGCTATATAGAGATCTATAAACAGTAATACGATAAAATACCCGTAGTAAAACAAAAGAAAAAATAAAAATAAAAATAAAAATAAATCTTTTCTTTTCTTTTCTTTTTCCTTTTTTTTTTTTTTGAGTTCCACACCTGTTTTTACTTTTCACACCGGATGCTTCCGAATCCCTATCGTCTTCGTCAGAATGACCCGTTGAAGCAGTTGATCGACCTCCACCAAGACCTCCGAACCGGAGCCTCCTTCACAGACGCCTCCTTCACAGGCACATCCGTCTCAGTCGAAGCATTCTCTTCTGTCCAAGTCTGCTCCAACCCCCTTCTTCTCGCCACATGAGTAGCAACAGCCAGATTCGGAGCAGGAGCATACGCCCAATCCTCCTCCCTACCCATATGTGGCGACATCCACGCATACCTTGCAGCCGAGCGGGCAACCTTCTGGCCAGGCACGAGGTGGCCAGGAACCCAGTACAACTCAACCTTGATATCCATCTCGCTCAAGGCCCGCGATAAGTCCGCAACAGGAGCCCACAGGCCTCTGGGTTCCGTGACGGCCGGCGTCTGCAACCGGGACTTTTTACGGAAAGGCAGCTGCTTGATGCGTTCTAGCATCGCCTTGTTGGGGGTAAAGATCCTAACAATCCGAGGGGGGCGGGAAGACGAAGAAGACGAAGTGACGACTGAGTGTCTGAAGTACTCGATGGCCTCTTTCAAAGCCAGCTGGATGCTCATGACCTGCGCGTGCATGAATCCATGGCTATTGGCGGCCCTACCGATTTTGTACCCCCACTTGTCGCCTTCGATCTGGTCGGATGTGAACTGACGGGCGATGGCGAAGCCGGCGGACGAGCCCGCGTTGGGGTCGGAGGAGGCACTTGTCCAGAGGACGAGGCTGTCTAGAGTCGAGGCGGCTTCGCATACTGTCCGGGCAAAGTCCAGTGCTAAGGCAGTAGGCTCAATAATAATTGTCCCGTGGAAGATGGGCTTGTCGGCTTCCGGGACATAGCCATTGTCCAAGTAGGTTTGGCACCGGTCACAAGCTCTCTGGCGGGCTCGCCTGTATGTTCTGTGATCGTGCTGTTCGGGATTGGTTTCAAGGTAAGGAGCTGGTCCCACGGCCTCGGGAGCAGTTTCAGTATCCGGAGCTGGTGCTGGCGCTGGCGCATCGGGATTAAATAGACTATGTAGCTTTTGGGGGGGCATTTGAGAATAGTAAAGATCCCATACCCGTAGCATCGAGACGCCGCCCAGTCCTCTCGGTCTTGTCCAGTCGGACGTCCTCTGCTGCCGGAGACGAGGGACGGGCAGCTCCTCTGCAGTGGGATAATATTCATAGTCAGAGTCAGAGTCAGAGCCAGAGTCAGAGTCTAGATCATCGTAATTTGACAAGGGTGACTCGAGTCTTTGGAGCGCCTGATCAGCAGTAGCAACGAGCTGCGCCAAGTCCACATCAGCGGCAGAATCCATTCTTGAAATCTGACTGAAGGGGGATGCGCAGGGGATGGAGGGAGCAGCAGTTCGTTTCTTGATGTGGCAGCAACCACCAATGAAGTCCAGGTGATGAAGAACAAAAGTAAATTGTGTTTTTGGAAATAATCAAGAAGTTTCGAGGATTTTATAGGTAAAAAAGGGGGTTTAGAGTTTCTCATGAAGACGAGCACAAACTTACACGGCCGCAAGGGAAGAGTCTATTCTACGATGAAGATGCGCATGAGGCAGTAACTTTCGGACTATTGACGTGTTTACAAACTAAAAGAATTAGGCTATATGCAGTGTTGAAGGCAAGTCTGGTTCGACAGCAATTAAACCTCGTCGCTGCGTGTTCGTGTTCTTGGTGTTGGAGGCAAATCACATACATGCATACCCAGAAACTCTGAGGTGACTAATTGCAAGAGTCGATATAAAGTTTTGACTTTGGGAATAGAAGCCTTTTTCATAATAACACTAGGTCCATATCAGTGCAGTCATGCGGTATTGAAATAAATTTAAGAGAAAAAAATGCAATGCAAGCTGCGCAAGTACTCGCTCGTAAACCTAACACGCAGTTAGCGAGTTTAGCGACATTGACGAAAAGTGAGAGTTTAAACATTGTCCCAGCACGATATTTAAGGTATATTTGAATGTATGTATGGGGCGTATCTATATGCGGAGTCGTTGAGGGTAGACGGGAGATGATATTTCCATTTCATCTTAACGGTAGCTGGTGGCATGAGACTGTTCCATATGGGGGGCAGCACGAATGACTCTTCAAATGGCTTGATTGGTCTGAGGGCCCGAACCAATACCCTCCAAGCAATATGCGACCCGTCTCTGCAAACGTCATTAAATAGTCATGTCATGTGGCAGATTGTGTCATGTGGTAGACTGCGTCCTATGGCAGAGTATGTCCTCCTGCAGCGCGCGCTGTAGACACAGGTGTCAGGTCAAACTCAAAGTCTCAAGGTTCTCTCACGCGAAAGGGGAGATTATTAGAGATATTGCCTAACTAAGAAGGTATTTAATTTATTCGCAGGTCGTATCATAAAAAGAGGAAGGGTACGGAGTACTCCATAAGGCTTTATCCAGTAAGATAAATTTAGGTAAATGAGGTCTACACTAGAGCACTTACTTACTGTGGAAATTACATGACAAAGTACCGCACAAGGCCGTCTAGATGGTGGCAAAGAACGGCAAAATATTGGTCGCCCCATACCCCACAGAGTCCTGTACAGGGCGGGCTACAGACCGGCTAATAATAAGCAATCATTTGGATGCTCGATTCGGAATAAAATTGAGGGTTGAAGCATTGCGATACAGCCGCCCACCATGCCCAGCGGCTCGCTGCATGCCGCAGCTTCCCATTGGCCCGAAGCACTGTGACAATGTGATATCGAAGTGTACGTGGACTTCCTCTGTAACGCTGGGAAGTCTCATTCAGCGCTGAGTCGTTGGGAAAGTGAAAGTCGGTTGGTAGCAGTTTGGGTTAAAAAATCAGCAGTGACCCCTCTCCCAAAACCAAAATTTCAGAAGCCATAAGCCTTAGCATATAGCTCAAATGCCTCAACACATTCTGGCTCCTCTAGAATTTGAGGTATATACTCCTTCACCCATTCTGATCCGGGTTCAGCTGTATACTCGGCTTTGCAGAACTCCCAGTAATCTGGATACCATCCCGACTGTTGCCAGTCTATTACCGAAACAACACGATGAGGGATGTCTTGGGAGATAAGAATATTGCTAGGATGCAGATCGGAGTGTGTGAAAACAATATTGGAATTGTCTGGTAGGTATTGCCGATATGGGTCAGGTATGTGAGTCGGATCGACATCTGGCCACCCTTCCCTCTTGTTAACATTAAAGAAAGCCAGTCGTGAAACTCTTTTACAGTAGAGAAAGGGCCAGCCCGTGGCAAAACTCCGTTCGTAAAAACTATGTCGGCGAGTGGGCTACGATTAATATGGCCTTGGAGAGTTAGTGAAAAGGTAGGGTTTCCATAACATACTGTACCTACCTATGAATTGATGCTGTGGTTCTTGTTGAAGACAACGTAGCTCTTTAACTATAGATCGCAACTGTGTACAGATCTGGGTTCGCTCTAAGTGCGAAAGGGAGCACCATGCAGCTTCTAGTGTGACGCCAGACACGAGTTCCATGAAAAGGTAGGTAAAATTGCAATCTTGAGTCCAGCCATATATTTCAGGAACCGGAACACGAGGCACAGCTTGCCGCAAGGCCCGTAGGGGCCCTCGGCAACCGTAACTTTGGGCTCTCTGCCAACTTCACAAGCAGGCCGATTTCTATGAAAAGAACTGGTGGACGTTCCCTGCGGTTTTGGTGGGATGGGGCTTGCTCAGCGCTTTTTGCTAGTATTTCGGAAGGTCTAGGAAAGACAGCGTCTTTGCCATTGTGAAGAAAAAATAAGGAGTCTCGGAAAGTAACTGATGAGTCTGATGGCAATGACGTCGTCGATATAATATAGCGGGATCCCATTTTCGCATAGAAAGTTAGAAGACGTGCAAATACTGGTACTTATTGTTCTAGAAAATAACACGAATCCATTGCTGGCGGCCCGGATGCACATCTCTCCGACGATGGCACTAGAGGGAGAAAATTTCAACACTCTTCAACGGCAGTTTCCCTTCTTGATGAGCAATCCGCTGTCCAGGATTGCAATGTCAATTAGCCTAGACTGGCTTAATGGCATTCCGAGTTCGCAAGTGAATTCTGTAGAGCGTCCCATTGCATCGGTCCATTATCCTATACTTCTATTTGCACATACCTTCGCACGCTTGGCACTCAATATGTGAGACCAGCCTGGGACTGATAAGCCAGTATGTGATATGGACCTCCTGTACTCCGTATACGCCAAAGGCTGAATGAAGTGAACGAATGTGGCGTTCAGGGAATAAAAGTGGTTGGGCTACTAAGAAGAGCGACTGACTTACCAGGAAGGACATGGCACAGTGACAACAACCTGACGCATAACCGTGAGATTGGGCTGATACATACGGAGTACAGGCCGTGCGATAGGGACACCCTTGGGATGCTTTGGGACTGCGCTGATGTAAGGGGATTAGACACGTCGCGAGCGATAGGAAGCACGAACATTCTCAAAAGCAAAATAAAGTGATTTAGGGGCAGCGTTCTTGATCTCACGCACAGAGAACGGTGAAGCACTTTGGTTTGTAAGAGGAGCGCAACTACATCGTTCAGCTGTTTGGATACATACAGGATATAGATGGATCATCTCTTGTTAGACACGGTCGGCCTTGCAGAGGAGATTAGCAAGGCAGCGCGAAACAAATAATCCTCCCCCAGATTAACCTTGGGGACATCCGACCGCCATGGAGTGATGCTCGTTGAGTGTACTGTGCCGCATCCATTGTACCCATCGATACCCGCTGCCTCCAAGCTGAGAAGAAGAGGAAAACGAAAAACTGCAGCTTGCTGGCGGACTCCCTCACTTTAGTCCCGCCTCACTGCTCTCAGCCCCTGCGGAGTATGAACCCGACATCTCCACGGCTTTTGTCATCAATCCTCCCTCGTGTGGCGACTATTTGGCCACCACGTCACATCAGAATAAGCATAATAAATGAACAAAGAAACCCTAAATATCTGACTAAAAACAAGTACTCCGTAGTTAGACTGCAACAGCGACTGCAACTCCGAGAGCCGCCACCTGCCATCTATCATTCTCCCCGTCTCCATAACAGCCCCCAGAATGACTTCACTCAACCCACCAATCAAGAAGCGCTTACTAAAGAAATGTCGGTGGTCGCTGCTCGCAGACGCCGATCCTCCGGGTGCGACGTTCAAAGCTCACCCACAGCTGGAGTCCAAGGACGGGGCCTTTGGAGCACGAAGGAAATACAATGCGGTGTTCCTAGCAGGGTGCTCGCTCCGTCAAAGAGGGGAGGAGAGGAGCCGGGCGAAGACGAGAAGAGAAAGAAGTTTACAACTGTCTGCAGATGATGTTTTGGAATGTACCCCATACATAGCTGCATGTTTCCTGGGTGTGACAATAGGAGCCCGGAGCAGACGCATGCACGTGGCATGTAACCAACCTGCAGCGAGGATAACGTCTTGGTGTGCGACTGTTACACAATACCGTCTCATCGATATGCTCCTGCCACGCCGCATACTATCTAGCTCTTGATCCAAAGCAAAACACAAAAGGCATTGTGTTGTATTGCACTACGTAGTTTTGTTTGTGCTGTGCGGAGGGAGCAGTTATGCATCAACAAGCGCGCGGGCCATCTCGTCCGTACAATAACTAGTCAATCACTAGTACGGAGCACTACCTAGCAAAACATTTCCCCCCCCCCCCCTTCCTTCATTCCTGCCTGCTGAAGCTTCCCTTCTACTAGTATTAGTTGCCTACTCCGCCTCGGCGCAACCAGTTTTCCAGACCACGGCGCTCCAAGACGCGCGAGTGCCGATGCTCCGTCTCCGCACGGTAGATTGACGCCATTGCCAGTCCGGCGCAAAACAGCCATGTCGCGCTTCGGACTTCCCTTGTTTAGCATGGAACAACCATGTCTTGGAACTTGGTCGCTACTATACTTTTTTTTATTTAGTTTAGTTTTATTTCCTTTTAACGCCGTGATGTGATTATTTATTTATACCTCATCTTGTCGCCTTCTGGCCAGCTCTGTTTAGCACCATATGTTCCTGCGAGTTCCCCACGTTGTAAAGAGCAACCCGCTTCATTGCAAGAATCATCCATCACATACAATACCCGCCTGGGTTGTCAGAGCAAAATAGACCAGACCAGACCTCCAGTCTGTGCTGATTGTAATTCAATCCATCATGTCCATCCCAGGATCAAGTGGTCCTTCCATTGAGGACCTCCAAAAAATGGTACGTCTAGTTCACTCACACAAACACCAAAACACCATCGCCATCGCCATCGCCAAACTAACCAAATATCACCACAGGGCCCTCCATATCCCCCCCAAGCCGCCGGCCTGGGCGGCACTCCCACCAACTCCGTCGACACACCCATCTCGTCCGTTATCCTCGCGCTCTTCATCGGCTCCGCCATCCTCCACATGACCATCTTCCAGCGCAACCGCAAGCGAGGCCACAAGTTCGTCCTGTCCGGCCTCATCTTCGGTCTCTCCATGGCCCGCATCACCGCCAACGTCATGCGCATCGTCTGGGCGAATTACCCGCGCAACACGCAAATCGCCATCGCAGCCAACATCCTCACCAACGCCGGCGTGCTCCTCCTCTTTGTCGTCAACCTCATCCTCGCCCAGCGCATACTGCGCGCCCACCACCCCCGGCTCGGCTGGCACAGCAGCGTCTCCGTGTCGTTCAAGATCCTCTACGCCATCATTGTAGCGCTGCTCGTCATGGTCATCATTTCTACTGTGTACTCATTTTACACCCTCGATATGCACACCCGCTCGCAGCTACGGGATATCCAGCTCTTTGCTACGACCTTCCTCGCCGTGCTGGCGTTCCTGCCTATCCCCATTGTGCTGATGAGTGTGCTGCTCCCCCGGAAGCAGCCCATTGAGCACTTTGGTAAAAAGGGCAGCATGGGCACCAAGGTTCTCTTGGTGCTTTTCACTTCAGCTATTCTGGCCTTGGGAGCTAGTTTCCGTGCCGGCGTGGCGTTTCAGGTTCGACCACTGAATAACCCAGCTTGGTATCATAGCAAGGCGTGCTACTACTGTTTCACCTATGTGATTGAGATTATAGTCGTCTACCTATACGGTCTCAGCAGATTCGACCTGCGGTTCCACATTCCCAACGGTTCAAGCCAGCCGGGCCACTACTCGAAGGGGTTGGTGGATGCTGAGCCCAAAAATCTGCCTATTGATGACGAACAGCCACCAAGTCAGGCTGAGGAGCGTGAGAAGGAGAGGCAGTGGGAGTCGAACCTCCAAAATGAGATGGATAGACGAGAGTCGGTCTGACGGAAGGAATGGCATGCCACCTCAAAAGGTTACCTGTGCATATATGAACACCCCGATATGGTATTTACTTAATTTTTATGGTGCATTGCAAGCGTTTTTGGAGTTTTGGAGTAATATCACGAAATAGAATGGGCTGGAGGATCCATGTGTGCGTCCGTTCCTCATCCGGGCCGGCGTGTACGAGACTGAGCATATTTCATAGTGCACAGGCATGTAAAATCTACTTTAGAACAATACATCTCTATAAGCATTTAAATCGTGGTCAAATCGTGGTTTCATCTCCATAGAGTCACAAGTCGATGATGATGCAGGAAATGTCATGGAACAACAGCGCCGTTATTGAGATCCACCCAACAGGACACCACAAAGCAGCATCGCGTATGAGCTGAATCCTCTCTCCCTGATTAAACCAGCTCTGTAATTGTCCGCGGGGGGGGGTGGGGGGGGGGTCTTATTTTATCCCGTCTCTGGACTTGATGACTCTATCAAGGGCTGCCTGGTCCGCCAGAGAAAAATCCGTAGTCATCATCAAACCGCCACAAGGCATGAACGTACAGCCCTGTCTCACATGCGCGCAATATTGTCATGGCGGTGTGCTTTTGTCCCGTAGATTGTGACATCGAGATTAATAGTACACATTTCGGGACACCCAGCTGCAAATGTTCTAACCTGTCTATCTTGTACTCGACATGAACCGAACAACGCAACCCTGTTCCTCGTCTCCACAAGTAGCATATTTAGAGGAAATAGTCAGGTGTGCCTGTAAATTATCAGTACAATTTCACAGCAATTCAGGGTATTGATTGTAAGCGTACGTCTAGAAACCATAGGCTCTCCGGCCCGCGGGCATGGATCGAATTGCAGGCTAATATCGAGGTCAGCACGAGACATCAGGATACCTCCAAGTCCTGGTCCACATACAATGTATATTTTAAATGCTCGTCAATCTCCATGATGGCTGCTTGGTTACCACATCGGTAGCAGTAGTTGGGTGCTAGTCGCCGAAGTCAGGAAAGAGATCTCATACACAATGTCAAGGCATATCAGCGCACCTGAAAAGATTGTCACGACATTACGGTCTTGTGACCAGTTGTAGCCCTCCATTACAAGCTGATGAGCCCGAGCGATCAATGTCAAACCGTTGTTGTGGTTAAAGGCTTCCGAAATATCTTGTCCAAAGGTGTACCCCGCACCACGAGGCGATATCCCCCAACCGCACCGGTCGTCGGGGTCGGACCACAAAAGATCACACATGGGGCCCTCATGAGGAACCTCTTGGATGCGGTCAAGAGCTCTGATGTTATCCAAAGTATCAATGCTGGGAGACAGGCCACCGTGAAGGCAGAAGATCTGATTATCGATAAGAGCGGTGAGGGGGAGGTAGTCGAAGACATCTGTAAAGTATTTCCAAACGTTGGCGTTGCCGTATTTTCGCAAGCACTCGTCATAGAAACCGTAGACTTGAGTAATCTGCCGAGACTCGTGATTTCCTCGCAGAATGGTGATGCGCTGGGGGTATCGAATCTTGAGAGCAACAAGTAGGGTAACGGTCTCGACCGAGTAGTAGCCTCTGTCGACATAGTCACCTAGTCGGCGTCAGCTTCGAGGACCACGTAGCACATCTCAAATATTGCCCAATACTTACCCATGAAGAGGTAGTTTGTGTCGGGATTGGGGCCGCCAATCTTGAACAGTTCCATCAAGTCGTGGAACTGACCGTGGATATCACCACAGACCGTGACGGGGCATTTCTAGTTTCGCAAAATCAGATTCCCCTCGTGGAAGCTAGTAGTCGGTATTGGCAAACTAAGTAGAAGGAGAAAAAATACATACCACAGGCTGAACATTTGACTCTTCTTGCAAGACTTCTCGTGCCTACGGGACGCCAAGTCAGTAAAGAAAGTACTCGCGTGATGATTGCCGTAAGTAGCCAGTGAGGTCTAAAGCTCTACTCAGCAAATCGAGGGCGAAAATTCCCCAAAAAAAGGTGCGGGCACGAGCACGCGGCTCATACACATCGTCGAGCACTTATAGAAGCCAGAATTCGTCACCAGGACCCATTTCGAGATGTTTCTCACCTTGTCGCAGAGTCTCTGAACATCGGCTTCGGCCAACTGCTTGCACTTCATCAAACTCTCGATCCAGCCGTCGAGCGTAGGAATGGTTGCGGGCTCGTTGATGACGGGCGACACATCAGCAGGTGCCCTGCCTACGTCCTCCATATTGGTATCCATTTCGTGTGTCTCTGCTCGAAGCGCCTTGTCGAGAGAGATTTCAGGATGGGAGAAATGACGTTGCGGTCACGACTGGGTCGCGATGGGTGGGGCAGCGAGGCAGGGAGAAGGAGTCCGTCCTTTACTCTCCAGCTGGGCGTAAACAATGGACGGGCCGAGCAGGTCGTAAAAGGACTGGAAATAGGTAGATATCACAATATAGGGAGAGCTGGTCGTCCGTTTTTCAAGGAGAGAAGATTCGCTTGTGAGTCCGTGGGGGGGATGCTGTCGCGCGGCTGGGCAGGGATGGTGCAGGAAAAGGTCTGGTGGGAGGTTTGGGTGGTGGTGTCTGGTTGTCGGCGATGGCGATGGTTGACAGCACCGCACAGCACAGCACAGCACGGCAGAGGTGCAAGAAGGGGGGAGCGCAGTGTAGGTGAGAGTGCTAGCTCAGCCCTTTTTGGAGCGCTTTGGATGATGCTCACTTTGGCTGGGCTGGTGGTTGTGCTAGTTTGTATGTACTCCGTAGCGGCGGGCAGCTCTCTGTCCTAGTACTAGTAGTCAAGCGGCGGTGGGTGGACGCACCAGCGAGTCGGGAGATTGCCTCATGATTGTCATAGCCTCGCTTAATCTCCCCAAGTGGCAACGCTGGAGTACGGCTAGCTGTATTGATCTGTGAGTGGCGCCGAGAGGTCGAGACGCCACTCTTATCTCTGAGACAGCTCTGTGCCACTCAACTTTGTACGTTGTACTGCAGTAATTTACATTTTCTTATGCAGAACAATGACGCAGCTTATGCCAATTGATTCCTTTTTTCCCATCTAGTCCATTGACCACACATGGAGTACTCCGTAGTTAAGCTACAATCCGATATTTTCCTAACTGGCATTGGCACCATCGCGGCCCGCCTTGTCTCGTGTGTGGCGTCAAAGCCCCTCCTTACCTCTTCCATAATGCCGTTGCTGTCATGGGGCCAACCAGAACTACTACCAAACTTGGCAGACTAATACCTGCACGAACAGCATTGCAGCTCACCATATTTGTCAGGACTTTGCCATTAAACATAGTGCATTTATAGTGTCAATGAACATTCATGGAAACCCTTAACAAGATCATATTACCGTACACCCTTAGGCCAACCCCAGTCCGACCGGGGAAGACACCACGTCAGGACTTTTCGGCGTTGGTCCCGCTTCCTTTCCTATTAGGCTCATAAAGTCCAATCCAACATCAGAAAGCTTCGTCCCGTGCTCCTTCGCCCTGTCCATGCACTGCGTCCACACTGGACCACCTCGCTCGGTACTGCTCAATTGTCTCGACAAGATTCTGTTGAAAGCTTCCACTTCCTCCTTGGCCCATTTAACACACGCACTCATCATAGGGGGAGGGAAGCAGCCTTGGAATGTCTGGACTGTATTGTGAATAGTCGTGAAGTAGACAAACGATAACTGCCATATGTATAGATGCAGGTCACCTTGGAAAATACATTGCCTATGTTTATGTGTTAGTGTGCACAAGAAGAAGACGTCTGCCAGCCGCAAGCTTACCTGGCTCTCTTGTGGATAATTCCTGTCCGGGCGGCAAGATAGGCCTCTCGTGCTCTGTCCTCAAAGCCAAGACTGGTCAGCCAGCCAACATTCACCTTAGTCTTAGACTGCGCGCTGTGCGTGGATTCCAGCTCGCGAATGATGATACCGGCCAGTCGAGCAGCTCGCTCTTCCACCTTGAAGTTGATAAAGTCTTGCGCGACGACATTACTCCTCAGCCCCAGCGCGAGACCCTTTAGCTTCTCGACTCGCACAACAGCTGGTTCAAACTTCTGGAGAGCAATATCAATGTCAAGTTCGTCCATTTGACTCTCAACCCATCGCAGGTTTTGCTGTTTGCCATCGACTTCGATGAGCATGTCTTTGATATCTGACAATGTTTCTAAGAGCTCTGTCTTCTGCAAAAGGCCAGGATCTCTCGATGCAAAGTAGTTGATCGTCTCTCTAGCTTTATTGTTGGCCTCCATCTCTGATTGCAAGCCTTTGCGCAGCTCCTCGACAGCTTTTCGCACGTTGAGCAGCAAGCTCTTCTTCTCGTCAGCTTCCTGCTTCTCGGTTCGGTAAATGAAGGACTCTTGGCCGCCACCTCGAATCATGATGGCATCGGCAAGCTTGTTCCTGCCTCCAGAAGATTCTGCGGTTCCGGGCATGTCTACAACTTCGACATCCAACAGAGACCAGCAGCGATCAGCCACCAATTTGATCATCGGCCCCCGAGCATCAGCCGGTGCATCAACCTTGCGCTTCTTGCGGGATGCGATAAGAAGATGATCATTCAGCAGAAAAATTTGCATTGCTCGTCGAGACTTGTATGTAGCGTTGTCCAGTTCGACCCATGGGCCAGCATTTTGCACAACATGACGACCAGCAGCGTTGGGCAGAAACTTTTGTGAGCCCTCCACGTTCTTGTACAAGGCCTGCATTTGCGAATTCCACAGCGCGCTTCTATCGGCAACAGAGCTTCGCTTGTCTCGCTTGCTTAAGCCGGCGGGGGCAGAGGCACCGCCTGGTATGGTGGCTGGCTGGTCGTTCTTCATGGAGGCAGCTCGGAGAGCAGTAGTGTTGGTCTTGAGCTCCGCCATCAGATTGCGTAGCGCCCTCATCTCGCCCTTGAGCTTTTCTGCTTCTTTGCTGATCTTGATAAATTGGGTCCGGTTCTGCAAGATATTATGCTGCAGATCTGTTGCAGCGCGGCCTTTGAGCTTCCGTAAGGAGTTTTCAAACTCGCGGATTTGATCGTCAGTTGCATCTCCCAAAACCGCAGACACATACTGGTCCGGTACCAGATTAGGGTCTCGCAATGCCTTGATGTCAATGACAGGTGCAGCCCCAGCCCTTGATGGGGGGGGCCTCTGCTGATCTTTCTTCTCATACTGTGAGATTGAAGGTACCGCTGGAATAGGGGGTACGGTCGGGTCGAAATCTGTGGGCAGATTGTTGAATCGCGTAGAGTATCGCTGTTTGACGAGGTCGGAGGTCTGCGAAATCATCAGTCTCACCATCCTTTTGCGACGCGAGAAACATCAGCGAGAACATGTTACCTTTCCACCTGCCATAGGTGGAGGCCGAAGCCGTGGCCTGGGTACAGACTCGGGAACAAGTGACGGGGCACCCGCAAGAGAACTATCTTGGGGCATAGGACCGGATATCTGCTTCGGGGCACTGATGGTTGGACGAGATGGTCTGCGCTTCTTCCCGCTTCGAAGCGAGATCTTGCTGCGTTCATCCGACATGATGGGCGCTTGCAGAGTAGACGGAAGACTAGGTCAAGATTGTTTGTCCGATACGGAAACCCTTCTTGCTCCCGCTTCCTACCGGCCGGAAGTGAGGTCGTCGGGAGATTGTTCGAGGGTGGATGGTATTCGTAGTCACTATCATATGGTGATGAGTGGAGTGGCTAAGACTCTCACCCCCAGGTAGCGCTGTCACCGCTTCAGCAGTAGGTAACAAGCGGTGCAGAGCCACGCTAAGAGCCGCGGGACCTTGCGAGTTGGCGGGCAACTAGTACGGAGTACTAGTTAACCAGTTAGTTGCTCGGTACGGCAAACCTGAACAATCCAACCGAGGTTCTCCCGCACATGCCTTACTTAGCACGGTCGCGGAATTAATGTTCCGGGAGCTTCGTAGCTGAACGGTCCAGGTCTAGTGGCAAGTGGGCACACAGAGTGGTCAAACTAGTTGGTAGACTGATGTCGTCAAAAATTTGGTCGGCTTCTGATTGATGGGCCAAGGCAGAGCTGCAGATTGACTTCGACACCCTCATCTTGATCGGTCGACGCATAACCCGCCGTCACGGCTTCTCCTCCATCTTCCATCTGACCTGATATCTTTCTCGGTCGTCCTCCTTTCCACTCGAATACAACAGGTCCAAAGCCCTTTCTTTTTCTCAACTGCATATCCCGTTCTCCTTTGGCAAAATGGTCCAAACGTCAACTGTAGTGACGGCCACCGTCGCAACCGCCGCCACAGCCATCGTCGGTAAGTCCAAACTATATCCATACTCTTGCTTCATTATATTTTTCTATAAGCCGGTATCGCAGTGAGTTAGAATGGACTTCATCCAGCTAATCAGAGATGCCCCCTGTCAACAGCCTATGCTGTCTACTTTGACTATCGCCGACGAAGCCAGACCGAGTTCCGCCGCGACTTGAGAAGAAATGAGCGCAGGCAATATCGCGCAGAGAAGGAGGAGGCTGAGGCTTCAACGCGCCGTCAGCGAGATGCCATCAAGACCAAGGTGGATGAGGCCAAGGAGGAGGGCTTTCCTACTGGTGTTGAGGAGCGCGAAGCATACTTCAATGAGCAGGTTATGTCTGGAGAAATGCTCAGCTCGGATCGTATGAGTTTCCCCCATTCCCCATGTTACTCATATCCTCAATTCGATGGTCTGGCCATACTAATAATCTTGCCGTAGCATCCAAAGCCATCGAGTCCGCTCTTGCTTTCTACAAGGGATTGAAGGTGTACCCTGCCCCTGGCGACCTGATCAAGATCTACGACAGCACCGTCCCTAAGGTATGTCCAGCCTAGCGTTCCAATCTCGTTCCCAAATTCAAGCCCCGTCTAATTGCTCGCCCCATGTACAGCCTATATTAGACATCCTCGCCGAGATGATTGCATACGACTCCTCCCTTGACATCCGCTCTCATCCCGCCGGTGCCGGTGGTATCAACCTCGGCGACATTCCCAACGTCGGTCTCGATTAAATTTACCCCCCGCGAATCAGACGATATCCATTCGGCATCAACCCTACAGTGGAGAGAAGTTATACCAACACAAACTCTGCTCCAACGTAATGATACAATACATCTACTATCTATCGTATCCTATACTTATACCTCTTGTCAAGATTCGGGTTAGGTTGGTGATGGGATTATTAAGAACAAAAAAACGTTGAGGGATGGGACGGTAGGCGATGTCCTTGTGTACGATATAAATATTTTTTTCGCTCTTCCGTTTCCGTACAGAGCCTTGTTTAAACAGTTATTAACGGTAGTATAACACCGCTATGAAGTGGAAGGCGTCTGGGACTGGTCTAAGGCAGCATTTTCCACAACACACTTGGTTGGCATCCAACTCTTGCGTATATATGTGATTTGGACGTACGGATTGCACCTAAATCACTGTAGTCTGACTCGCGAGCCATGTCTGGTATACACAAGCTTGAAGATGATGATTATTCATATTATGTCATCTATCCTCTGCATCTACCAACTCTCTGGAGGAGGTGCCTCCCGAACCACAACATTTTCAATCTTCCTCCCCTTCCTATCCACACGATCGTCTCTGGGGTCAAACCCACCATTCCCCCATAACGCCCACTCAGGTGTTGGCTCGCCCATATAATCCTCTGGTGTCCAGTCCCCATCTGCTCCTCTTTCCTCAAGCAGCTCAAAGAACCTCTTGTAATCAATATGCGTGTGCCATTTGCCATCCACAAGAAAACGCTCACTGGCGAGCAAGATGCAACAACTGTGGGCATGCTCTGCTGCGATACCATACTTCAAGCCCTTGTCCTTGAGTCGCTTTTCCAGCGCTTTCACAAATTCACACACTTCCCAGTAGAAGGGGACATTGGACATGCTAAGCCCAGCATTGGAGGAAGTAGATGTGCCGCAGTATGTGACACCCTTGACCTCAACAAAGCACGGAAGCCCTCGCTCAACTAGCTGTGCGTACCCTTCTGCTTCGTCTTCCACGTTAAACCCCTTTACGAGGGTTAATCGGAATACAGTGCGGTGACGGAAGCGCTTTTCCCGCAAGATGTCCAGACACCTTTGGAAGCGCTCCCAGAAGTCCCTGTGAAGAGGCCTGTCGATCTTACGAAGGGAGTCTTTGTTGGAGGCGTCGATGGAGACGTACAGTTGCGTGACAGCCTTGAGGGCTGCCAATTGGTCCGGGTGCTGTGCATTACAGACCAGAAATGACGAGATGCGCTCCGCGTGGAGCATGGCGAGGAATTCGTTGATGTAGGGGTAGAAGATAGGTTCTCCAACCAGTGACAGCGCACAGTGACGGATTTTCAAAGCCTCGGCGTATCGCTCAGCTCGAACACCTGGCACGCCGCGCAACATTTTGATCTTCTTATAGTGGCCTTCTTTGACACCCTCGAAGATCATTTCAGGAGGGTCAACGACCCAACGCCATGTTGTCCCGACGGGGTTGGTGCCGTGTCTCCAGCAAAAGACGCACTTGTTAGAGCAGGACAGGGAAGGAGTTGTCTCCATACACTGGTGCGAATTGATGCCGTAGAGTGAGTACTTGTAGCAACTTCCTCGGCCACGGAGAGCAGATTTTGTCCAGCGGCAGATCTTGACGCCGGAGTGAGAGCCGACTATTGAGTATCCTTGTTTGGTCAACGCGGCATATGTCGGCGAGTTCTTGGCAACCATTTCTTTGATAACAGGAGCAGTCTGAGTACGCTTTTTCGTAGACGATCCGTAAGAAGTGAAGTCGACGGCGAGAGGTGCTTTTCTGCCGCTGGTAGTTTCCTTTTTGTCCGATGTACGAAGCATGCGTCCTAAATCTTCTACATCATCCAGTGGGCGCGACGATTCCTTTTCTTCGTTAGAGGCGTCATCTTCAAATAAAACCTCACCGTCGTCTTCTTCGGCGAGGTCCTCTACATCGCTCTCGACAGCATCACCGCTACCAGATACGCCTTCGCCCAAACATCCACTGCGTGCAACATGTGCAATGACCTCCAGTATGCCAGATGCCCACTCCTCGAAACGCTCCACATGATCACCTTTCATATCGCCCATGCCAACAGGGTAGGCACGTTTCCGGGCGGTCAACTTTGACATCCACTTGTCCAATTCTTTAGCCTGGAAGCAGTAGCCCTCCGCCTCATCGGGCCATCCCTCCTTATCTCCGAAACCAAAAACAGAGTACCCAAGCAATGAAGCCAAAGGAGCCGTGTCAATTCGAAAATCATGATGCGTCTCTTCGAGGTGTTGCAGAAGCGTATCATTGATCGTGTCGATATTATAGCTTGGGAGGAGGAACAGATAGAAAAGGTATGCACCCTCAACTGATTTGGCAGGACTGACGAAAAAGTCTTCAAAATCAATTTCTGCCAAGTCGTGGAGTTCGGGCTTGAGGATCTGACGCCCCGTGTCTTGAGACAGCCTGGCGGCGGACTTCTCCAACGTGCTCAAGTACTGTAGCGCCATCTTCTCCGTCTTGGTCGTGACAGACGAGAAAAATACTAACACCTTTAGGGGTCGGCTCTTTTCATGCTGGTCCCTGTCCTCTACAGCTGACTTCTTAGTAATTCCCCCCTTAATCCTGCGTGGTCCATTTGGTCTTGCACTGGACTTTTCAACGATCGCGATGTCAGCTTCCTTGTTGTTGGTATGTGTCGGAACAAATTTTTTCTGAATTTCTTTCGGCAGCGCTTTCAATGGTTCAGGCTGCTCGATCTTGTGGATATAGATTCGGATCGCGACCAGAAGTATGAATGCACCAAGAATAAGCGGCGTCCGACGGCCATGCCAAATTTCGACAATGTCTTTCGCGTCGTATTAGCCCATGCTCGTGCTGCAGATTCAAGTCAAATCGTTCGCCACCTACCATCGAAACTGAATCCAGGGTGGGCTTTAGATAGCCCTTGCAGCGGGTTCATCTTCTCACAAACTTCAGCCATCCCGAGGGGTTGACAGTGGCGAGGAAGCTGAAGTTGGAGTCGAGGTTGTGGCGTCTTCCTTCATCGCCCCCTCCAAAAAGTGACAGAAATTTAGCGGGGAGAAACTTCCGCAGCGGTGTCACCTTATCGATAGGAATGCATACCAGCATGTCAATGCAGCTCATGCAATGACGCAATTTCTACTAGACAGTAGGCATCAGTGATTCTGTAGCCACTTAGAATTAGTCTGTACATCTTTGCTTAGGATAGTAGATAAATTTATTCGTACTTCGCCCCCCTTGATTGATTGATTTCGCTCTATCCTTAATTAACCGGCCTTGCGAATCTCACGCTCTGTCTTTAAATCTCAAATCCACCACAGTAAGTCCCTGGTAGGATCTCATGCACCGAGTAAGCAAAATCGATTTGCAATCATATCTCCTGGGAGAAAAGCAAATCTCTGTCTAGTTAGGCTTGTGCAAACAGCGCACTCTCATTGCCCCAAAGTCCACAACCGTCTAGGGTAGGCAAGCACAGCCGCGCTTGGTGTACATGATTTCTTAAGAGAGTAGCTTGTTGATATCCGCCATTCTCGTATTTTTGGCTGCCTTGCCTTTCTTTTCCTTTTCCTGAAACGCCTTTGTTACCAAATCCCTCTTGCCTTTTTGAATGTCCAAAACACGTTCTTCGACAGAGCCTTCAACAATTAGTCGCCAAACAGTCGTCTTCCTGGTTTGTCCTAGTCGATGGACTCTATCAACAGCTTGGTCTTCAATCGCTGGCGCCCACCCTGAAAAAGTTAGCATTGATACAATGATGTGGTTGAAGAGGCCTGAAAAAAAAAATATAGAAAAGAACTTACAGCTGTCTGACAGGATTACAGTATCGGCAGAAACCAGGTTCAGCCCAACACTACAAACAGCTAAACTGGCAAGCAAAATGCGCGTTTCGGCGTCATTATCTAATGCTTGAATTGCGCAGTCACGTTTCTCCGTGTTCATGCTACCATCGATGCGACTGTACTTGATACCGTTTGCATCCAACTGACTTTGAATAATGTTAAGAAAAGACGTCCACTGTGAAAAGATAACCATCTTGGATTTCGGATTTTTGAATGTCGCTCGGACAATCTGCAATATAGCTTCTGTCTTGGAGCTTTGTGTTGTTGTGTCAAAGTTCTCATCCAAAGTACCTTCTGCCGCAGGCTCTAGAAGACAGTCTTCGGAAAGATCATTTCTGCACAATGGACATTTATGCTGCATCTGAATGGCTTTCGTGATACATGCTCTACAGAATACATGCTTGCAATTTGTTATGACCGGACCGGTTGGAACGTCGTAACATACCGCGCAGTCTTCCTGGTTGTCAATATAAAGTCGCAAGGCTTGTTGCAGCAACGCCCGGTTCTTTTCGTTAAATGGGACAACATCTTGGCCACCGAACAACTTCATCAGCTCATCAATACGGTCCTTGCAGAGAGTCCAGTGGTTGCAGGTCTGCCGGAGTCTCAAAAGTCGCTCTAGTACACCTTGGAACTGCCCTTTTTGGCTAGCTGCCCTGGCCTGATACTCTGCCAATGCGCCACGAGCCTCGTTGCTTTGGAATAATTAGCTTTTGACACATTCATTCGGAGTGGCCTTCACCTACAGTAGTACATCATATCTGCGCTGTTCTTCTGGATGAAATGTGATGCGGTGTAGGTACTCCTTCTTCTCAGGTAGTTTTAAGTCGACAAATTTCATGTCTTTCTTTCTTCGCAGACATATATCCTGCATCAGCGCCTGCAAGACAGCATCCGCACTGCGATCACCCTCGGACAACTTTCTCGTAATTTTGGTGTTGAACACCTCTGGTTGTTCGATTCCTCCGGTAATGTGTAGAAATTTGATTAGGGACTGCAGATCTTTCACAGAGTTGATGCTAATGAAACGTTAATAACCGTCAAGATACTGGGCATGGGATAGATCCACGCTCACATAGGAGTGCCTGTCAAAACCCATCGCGACTTCGCCTTGATCGCACAGGCAGCTAGGGCAACTTTGGTCTTGGCATTTCGAATGATGTGACCCTCGTCAAGAACGACGCGCTTCCACTCAATGCCCGGTGACAGAAGAACCTGGCGAATTTTATCATCTCTTTCGCGAGCGAGCTTTCCGTACGTGGTGATCACCACGTCGAATTCCATCAACTCTCTGGCAGTCTGCTTTTTGTCTCCATGATATATGAAAACGCTAGGTGCGCATTCAGGCTTGACGTGTCGCTCGATTTGTTGCTTCCAGTTGCTCATGACACTAACAGGAGCGACAATGAGCGTGGTGCCGGGTCCCCCGGAAAGTATTAGACTGATTATCTGAAGAGTCTTACCTAGACCCATATCATCAGCCAGAATGCCACCAGCAAACAAGTCCGGTTGTGTTGTAGTAACAAAGCCTGTAGCAATGTTCTTGTAGTAGCCCTTGTTATCATGTTTCCATAGCTGAACGAAGCTATCGGATCCCTTTGTCGGCAGTACCGGACTCTCTTTTGAGGTCATCCAAGCCAAACCCTGATACATCGTTAGCGTAATGTATGGGAATGAAACAGCAGCTGTAAATAACACACCTGAAGTTGATAAGGTAAAAGTGTTGCTTTGAGGCCCGTTGGTTGCTCACAGCTCGGCAATTGGGATAAGTATTGCTCGTCCATAGCAAAAGTTTTGATCGCATCTGCCTCATTTCTGAACTCAACAGACTCGCTGTGCTTCAAAATGTCTTCTAGTGATATCTCTGGCTCTTCGATGGCAACAGTTCCAAAGCCATGTGTAGAGCCACCAGCTTTGAGGCCTAATACTCTCCTACGAGCCTCAGCTTCATTCCTAGTGCGCTTGAGCTCAGTAGCGGTGATAAGTTTATCAGACTTCAGGCCAGCCTCGATCCTTGCACGCTCATTTGGGTTGCTAGGACCGTAGAAAGCAAGTCTGACTGGGCAATCGTATGGCCCCTTGGCCCCCGTTAGCTGCGCTTCGAGGATAATATCCCCAGAGTCCTATCACTATGTGAGCTCGATACGATTAAACTCCTGGAGCGTCTACTAACCAAGTAAGGTGCTACCCTTTCAACTATTTTCCGAGGAAGATGGCCAATCTGTCGGTCCAGGACATTATCCATCCTGATGGCATTGCGATCGTACTAAACGATATTAGAACCCCTACAGAAACGCTGCAAGAGAGCTGACATTTCACCCACCTGATTCTCAGGTTCTCTTCGGCACAAGACGACCTCACCCGCTGAAGCTTGACCGTTATAATACTGTATTCCAACAATTTTGGTGTCTAGAGTCAGGGGGGGAAAATCAGTGAGAGAAATTTGCGCAAAATATTGTAATTTCGTTCACTTACCAAAATTGCCATACAAATCTCGGGGCGGCTCATCATCGTCCTGAGTTAGGTCAAAAACCTCACAGTCTGAAGCCGTGGCCTGGCTCGACGATAATGTGGACCGCCCATTTTGTGAATTACTCGGAGAGTAATTGTGTGCGAATGATCGTCCTATTCTAGCTGGGACGATCGAGGGTCGCTTCGCTTGTAGCCCCGAGTGATCATCTGCAGTGAGGTCAATCACTTCCTGGAGACCCCGTTTTTGGGAGCGAGGCATGGTGGTTCGTGACTACTAGTATCGGTACTCGTTGCAACTGCCGAAAAGGAAACACACTCGCTGCTTGAGTCAAAATCCCCATAGATCCGTGGTGAGGCTAACCAAATCAGGAACGAAAAGAAGTTAAAACGTGCCCACAGTCAAAGGGGTGCAATACAATGCATTAGGCACGCCGCCTAACCTTGCCTAGCACGCTCTGTTTACATAGGTACCAAACCAAAGACACGATTCATACGCGACATCACGTGATTTGATGCACACTACACTTTCAGGCTTTGTGCAACCGATAGCCGTCTGCTCCACTACTGTGTTCTGTTTTGGACTAGCCCCAATCACGCAATCGATGAGCCCTCCCAAAGCAAGGTATGAAGAAGCAACGACATTTCATGAACCTAGTTTTTTCCTTCCAACCTCATTTCACAGTCATTTCAGGGCTTTGAGAGTGTTCTATGAACAATAAACTTTCATTGCATACCTAGATATCATACTATCATTATGGAAAGATGTCGCTAATATAGGATTCAAAACAGCGCCCCATGGTTCCACAGCGGTCACCAGGGAAGAGAGACGGATTTTTCGCAGCCTCAAGTGGGCAAACAGAGAAGAGAACCGGACGCTGTACATGCCGAAGCAGAACAACATAAAAAACAATCGCCCGACACGGAGTATTCGAAAGCTGTGCACTTTCACTGTTTCACCCCACCCTACTGCTTCAGGAGGCGACCGTACGCCGAAAAATAGTGGCATCCAGGTACATGACTACTCTGGCCGGTCTTCTCATCGAAGATATGGCAGCCCTCTTTGGCTACGTTAGGAGGGGTGTATACTGGGCAAAGTTGCTGGTTAGCATTACTGCAAGTGCGGCATAGTGAGAGACACAACAGTATCAAAGACTCACAGTGCAAGGAGACAGCGAAGTCGTTGCCTCTGTTGGATACCCGGTGCAGACCAAGTTCGTCGGCCATGTAAGTGACACCGTTTTCTTTATATGTTTTCTCAGAAATGACCGTCATCGGGCCCTTCTCTGCATTGTCTTCAGGGAAGGCGTAGCGAGTTTCTGTCAAATTTCCGTGGAGGACCTTCATGAGGCAATGAGCATTGCCGTGATCATGGATTGGGCTTCCTTTGCCAGGAGACCATACGAGGACCAACTGCACATAAACGAGGGGGACAAATCAGTCATTTATCCAGAGGACCGGCGCCTTGGTCTTCTTCGTGGCGACGACTTACCAAGTTGCTCTTGCCATTACCCTCGTCGACGAGGTTGCGGGTGTATCCCCGACTGGCGTCACCAAATGCATACTTGCCCCATTCCCTTGGGTTGCTATCATAATCCATCATCAACTCTGTCAACAAGCGAACGTCTACATCGTCGGAAGTCAGCCCAGATGATGGGCCAAGTGCCCTCTTCATCGCCAGCACAAGCTCTTCAAACTTGTCGGACTGCGGGAAGCCCACGGCAGACTTGCTGCTGAAGGAGAGTGCACTGGAAATGACATCAATGGCCATGATGATTGCTTTAATGATGACAGTCGATTGGTGTTTGGAGTTTGGTACAGTATCAAGGAATTATTCAAACGATGCTTCTGCACTTGCTGTTCACATTGAAAAGGACAACACACCGACTACGACGACACCGGCTCCTTATCAGTGGAGAGGGGGATAGACGAGACTACCTGATGCTGCACCGCCTGGGTCACCTGAGTTCTGGGCACCGTCGGTGGATAGTATCGCCGGCCTACGATGGTGGGGCTTATCGCCAAAACATTCTCGTTGGGCCACTTGTGACTGGCCGGAAGGACTGAATGGCTTCAGTCGGGACTGACGAACCTTGAGGGAGACGGGTTGTTGACGAGATGGTGCGACATGGTTGGTCACTGGACTTGAAAAGTGGACGACCCCGCCCGAATAGCTGCGTTGTGAAATTCTTGAAGGGCGAACCAGAGGCGGAAATGCCGACCAGGAGCAGGGGGCTATGTGCGAAAAGAGTACGAAAAATGCGCAATGACGATATTTTTACGCTATCTAAATCAATATAAGGATTCCTACCTGGGAATTACATTTCTGTGAGATTTTGCAGTTGACGGGTGAGGGAGTTTCGACCAATAAGTTTAATTTCTGCCAAGCCAAAGTTCCCAAAAAGCTCCGCCGGATGGTAAGATTGACGATGTCTGACTCGTAAATTATTCCTGTTTTTTTTTTTATAAAAAAAAGCGGGCACTTCGTCGTGCAATTTTCCCAGTGACTGATGTCAAGAGCGACACCGGAGTCCTCGCATCCGCCGGAGAGGTGGACAAATTGATTTGATCGGACTTCGGCCCCAAGCGCCGGCTGTCTCATGTGTCACACATCGATTTACAAGATGGCATTGGACGGCCGACCCGGCACGGGATCGTACTGGCGATTGATTATTTCTGTTCGACCGACAGCCGTGCCGACCGATGAGTTGTAGTCGCGGTAGTTCAAAATGCCCCACGCATTCATCCATTGGACGGACCGCAATATCAGTATTAGCAAATTGCGTTACATGGTCAAAGTAGTTACCTCACAGCCTGTCAGACATTATAAGTCCATGGAAACGTAAGTTTGGCGCAGCATGTAAGTTGGCAGAGCCGCGGATACAAGATGCCGAGGAATTCACGGGAGTACCAGAAGAGACTAAACGAAACTAGTTGTTGCAGTTGGAAGCGTGCCTTGTTGTTATGCGCTGTAACTTACACTCGGGCCTGGCGTTCTCTTTGTCAAGTATTACGCCCTATTATATCATACTACAACAGCTATACGGCAGCTTCTCCGTACTCCGTTCTGTATTGGAAGCCGCCGAGCCGTTCTGAGGGGGCTGCGGACCAGTCGAGCACCACCAACAACAGACCACTTGCCCCAGGCAGTGAAAAGGTTTTAGTCAGGTAATTACTGGTTTGGTTGACGATTTGGGTTAGCGGCGAAACCCGCCCTAATAATATGTTACAAATTTGAGCTGCGGCAAAGCGCATGTGTAGAGTTCGGGTGCCCGCCCACTTCGATCCTAGCATCCGGGGTGGCTCAGCGGCGCTAATTGACCTAATGTCTTTTTTTTTTTTCATGTCACGAACCAGCACCGAAACGGCCCAAGAATGGAGCTTTCTCGGGCTTCGTGTTGTCTGCTTGGCGCCTCCGGGAATTTTTTTGCCCCGTTCTTCCTTCTTGTATAAGAATGATCCTATCGCCACTTATTCTGTGATGTCCCTAGTTCCCGGGGAGACCAGCAGGTTCTATTTAGTTGAATGAATTTGGTTGAGAACGGGGCAGACATATAAAGCAGCCATGTCGACGGCTCTCAGGTCCATGTCCAACTCGACGTGTGCGTCTAGCACAAACGACGCTTTGAATATTGAGGACTGCAACGGCGACTACTACGCCGCCAACACTAATACAACTCCCTGTGGCCGCGCTGTTGCTAATGGAGATGGCGGTGGCAATGGCAATGGCAATGGCAATGGCGCTCATGTGGGAGAATCTCCCTGTGGGAAGGTTGTAAAGGAGGGAAGAGGCTGGAGGCGTGTTGTTCGTAACTTTACTCCATCGTGAGTCTTGCACTCGTCACCCATTATACACACACGCAAATATAAAAATAAAAACATTGTACTGACAACTCGCCCCTTCTTTGCCGACCAAACAGATGGTTTGCAGTCAACATGGGAACAGGCATTGTTTCCATCCTCCTCCACAACTTGCCATACAACGCCCAGTGGCTCCAATATATCAGCTACATCTTCTTCGGCCTCAACCTCGTCCTCTTTACTATATTCACAGGTCTCTCCATTGCAAGATACGCATTATACCCTGAGATATGGGGAGCCATGATTTCACATCCCGGACAGTCGCTATTCCTGGGATGTTTCCCCATGGGCTTCGCAAGTAAACCCCCCCCCCCCCCCCTCCTCCTCCTCCTTATCGGTCACAACCCACGTCAACTTTTCACATCGTTTGTGCTGACTCTTCCTGTCCTTCAACAGCCATAATCAACATGATGATATTCTGCTGCCAACACTGGGGCAATTGGCTCATCTACCTAGCCTGGGCATTCTGGTGGATCGACGTGCTCCTCTCCATGGCCACAGCTATCAGCATGCCCTTCATCGTCATGCATCGCCACAAGCCAGGCCTCAGCACCACCACTGCCGCTCTCCTGCTCCCTATTGTCCCCGCCGTCGTTGCCGCAGCCACGGGAGGCATCGTGGCCGACGCGCTCCCCAACCACGGCCACGCTCTCACAACCCTCGTAGCATCCTATGTTCTCTGGGGCATTGGTGAATGCCTATCGGCGTGCGTCCTCGCGCTCTACTTCCACCGACTGACCATCCACTCTCTCCCGCCCAAGGAAGTCATTGTTTCCGTGTTTCTGCCCGTCGGTCCCCTCGGACAAGGCGGCTTCGGCATCCAGCAGCTCGGCAAAGTTGCAGTGAAGCTGCTCCCCGAGACGCAGGTCTTCAGTACAGCCGGTGTTAGTGTCATGCGCGGCGCTGAAGCGCTTTATATCCTCGGCGTGTTCATGGGCATGATCATGTGGGGGTTCGCTTTGGTATGGGTGTGCTTCGCCCTCATCAGTCTGGCAACGATCCGAGATTTTCCCTTCAACATGGGCTGGTGGGGGTTCACTTTCCCGCTTGGTGTCTGGGCAACATGCGGCAGTATGTTGGCCAAAAATCTGGACAGTACATTCTTCAAGGTTGCCACCACGGTACGTTCGTTATTCTTCATTTCAGTGTTTTGGGGAGGTGAGGGGTGTTTGTGTTGGTCGTGTGCACCGCCTCATTCAACGCGGATACAGATACAGCCAGAGCCCCTGTGATTTCTTTTCCTTTTCGTCTTTCGTCTTTCCTCCTCCTCTTCATTTTCTTCTTGTCGTCTTTGTTCTTCAGAATCACTAACTCCTCCATGGTAGATGATTTCATTGTCTGTTCTGCTGCTTTGGATCATGGTGGCTAGCAGAACGCTGCAGATGGCCATTAGGGGTGACATGCTCTTTGCTCCTTGTCTCAAGGATCTTAGAGAGAAAGAGCGTGACGGCAGGTGTGACCGAGGAGTATAAAGCTGGTATGTTTCCAATATAGGGAAAGCAATATAGATAGGGCGTTGTGTCATTAGTTGTATATAGAGAACCTTACTTGTATCTGAATACACGGTACTCGTGGAGTTACGTGGTGGGTGATATCATAGGCATAGCGATTTATTCAATTATCTTTAAGCTCGCGGTTTGAGGCTCAAGGTGACAGAGAGCAACTGGAGCATCTATAATTGCTATAATTGGCGTTTAGCTGTACATAATGACGCGGTCCAGTAAGGAAAGTGGGTTTGAGTAATTGATAGCGATGCATTCATGACCCACTTCTCGGCACATCAGTCACTTGTTGGGAAATAAACTTGTTTCGCATTTTCTTTTCTGATGCTTCGAATATGTCAAACGCTATGCCATGTATATGCGTGACCGCCCTAGTCTGCCTAGGAGTGTGTACAGATATATTGATCTTTACTTAAGCCATCGAGCGTAGGCCCAGCGAATTCTCTCAAGAGCCTTCGTCTGAACCTGTATGCCTTTTATGTTTGCTAAATCCTCGAGGTCCTCCAAAAACTCCTTTTCAATATCCCCAGGCATCAAGTTGCTTGCGTAGCTGCGAAGCACGTGAACCTCACAAAGCAACAGCCCATGGTCCTTGTATGATAATACATTGTTCTCTGTTGGTCTGGCTTCCGATAGAATTCTGTCGATGTTTCGCAGGATTCGTACAGCCCGGCCGGACTTCCTGTCTTGGCGAAGGCCACTTCGTCCACCAAATATTCCCAGCACGTACTGAAGCATGCCGATCGTTACCAAGACACCTGGTGTCAAGCCCACGAACCCGAAAACCAGTTCCTGGCTCTTAAGTAAGGAGTCTATGCCGGTCATTGCTACTTCCAGGTCCACCTTGGTCTTTTGCACCTGGATCAACAGTGACCGAACCAGATCTCCACGAATGGCGCCAACAAATGGACTGCGGAGGTCTTGTTCAAATGCCCTAAGTACAGGGGTAACGTCTCCTTCCGCCACTTTGCTGCGAATATCAGCGATTTGTGCCTCAGTAATAGTCGTATTTCCGGCAACTGCGAAATGAGGCTTGTCCTTAGCAAAGTCGACAACCATTCGTTCCAGACTTTCGCGGTCGGCTTTCAAACTATCTCGGCTCATGATGGCAATTTCACTAGACTCATCATGGCGAATCGTCTTGATGACTTTCTCAGTTGGCTGTACAATCCAGTTAAACCAAAAATCCCGTATGGTACCTCCTAGATTCGTAATCCAGTTGATTATTTGGTCTTGTCGGTTGACTAGGATGCGCAGAATGGTTGTAGATGAAAGGACGCCGACTACCGTGGGAAGCCAATACCTGACGATGCGACGTGGCCGGCCATTCTCCTTGGCGAGGCTTTGCATGCTGTTGACATGTTCTGGAAGTGTCTTGTCGATAATACGTAACAATCGACGAGACAGCACAGCAGGACGATCCGGAGTGACACTATCTTCCAAGTGCACAGAAAGCTCGGGATCCTCCTCAACACCTGCAAAGACCTTATCTTCAAAGTCATGAATATTCACATCCAAAGAGCACACTTCCTTTAGGACCATGTCCATTAATGCGACACTGCGTTCAACCACACCCTTGAGGTCATGGCTGTCTTGTACTTCTGCCTTATCGTCGTCGTGCCCAAATTGAAGACCTTCATCCATCAGGACGCCAAGTCCGCTAGCAGTGATTTCTCTTAACTTGCGAAGCTGGGCCTGTTTTCTCCGAGCCTCGGAACGGCAAAATGCTACGGGCGAGAGCACCTTTCTCTGAATATTCGCCAGCGACCGTTCCCGAATTGTATCCCGTACGATACTATAAAACTGGTGCCATTGTTGCGAAACACCGGCAGCCGTGGAGTCGACGAATTCGGCCGGTGAGTCTCTGACGGAGAGCGTACGTAAGCGAACCTTGCTGGCTGTATAGACATCTTGACCCCAGGCCCAAAATCGGATTGGCGACGTCTGCACAGTATAGAGACTGCTGTAAGTGTAGGAGCTTAACACATCCGACCAATACCAAATATCGTCGTTAAGCGGGATAATTTGGTCTAGGAGAGAATTCAGAATAGCACCATAGATGTGAACAGTGGCTTTGGTGACGAGGAGCCACTCGATTTCATCCTCGTAGGCACTCTTTGCATCTGGGCGTTTTGCCTCAGAGAGCTCCCTAACATCATGTTTCCTCAGAGATGGCAGCCCGGACTGCCGGAGGAGGGTTTTAACACGTTGGAGTGGAAGCAGGGTATTGGAGGCCGAAGTTGCACTCAACGACTGGACAACCCGAAGAAGGTGATCGAGCCTGGGAGATGTGAGCGCGTCGGCTGCCACGAAGGGACGCTCCTCCACGTCGGAGCGGCTATCATCTGATGCGGCTTCTGATACAACTGGCAGGCGATCTAAATAGGCATCAAGGCGCCGCACCTGGCTGTGAATTTAAGCATTAGCAAACACGAAACAGCCTTTGTCTGATCGACATCTAGGTCATGACCAGTACACAGCTAGTTCATATGATCAACAGATAGAGGGATGAAAACTTACTCTGACACGAGTGACATGGTGCGATGGGGAAACGACGGCAGACAAGCCGGTCGTGGAAATGCCGGGCGCAGCTGGCCGCGCAATGGGACTGGGGCTAATGTCAAATTGACAGAAACCTCAAATCGGCATTGATCCAACCAGCGGAGCGCAAATCTGATGAGAAAGTGTGGGGGAGCGAATCAGCAGAGACGAGGTGGTCAGGTAGTTGACTGTGTTTAGCTCATCACACCACCCGGGTAGACTGAAGAATGAGAAACCGGTAAAAACCCCGTTTGTGTATCTCAATGAATTGCTGAAGAGACGGGAGACAGCGGACAAGGCTAGAGCGTTCGAGGATGAGTTTGTGGTGGTGTCGTGGGGCGCATACAAGATCGGTTCGTGTTCGGATTCACAGACAATTGGCCTGGCTGACGTGACAGCGGGAAAGATTCAAAACACGTGCGAAAAGAGGTAAAGGTGGGCAAGGGAAAGCATCAAAGACGCTTATTCCGCACGGAGTACGGAGTAGACAAGTTATAATCACGGCAACAATGCAGTAGGGAGTGCAGTGCAAGTAAGTAACTGGCGAAACGGTGTCAAGCTTCTGGCTACTACAGAAACTGTCCGCATGACAATAATGAGATCATCGAGAAATGGCCATTCGCAGCAAAGTGGCAAAGACCAAGGTGGCGCAAATCTGGCTGTGTTTCGAACGGGTGCGTATTCGTATTCTCAATCATATCGATAATTCACCATGCCAGCTACATTGGACTACAGCGTCGACGCTAGGCCGGATCGGGTTGTCCTCGGAACGGGATTCTCAACACTCGTGTGGGCTCATTCTCGAGCCACAGCAGGATTGGCTTCGAGGCATGTGGCCTGTGGACGGGTGCGCCAAAGCCGACTGCACAGACTCGTCAAGCCTCCGCCCAAGCAGTACCAAGGAGGTACCAAAGGCGGCGGCATCAGCATGGGAGATACCTAGATGCACCTACTTCGTACATGCACCCTCGACTGCAAAACTCCTTCGGGGCCGTCTGGCTTGAGCCGTCCCCTGAGAATCCACGCTAGTCACGCCAGACATGGACGAGGCGAAAAAAATATGGATATCCACAGCACCTTTTAATGAAGTCCCGATGAAATCTCAATCTCCCCCACTGCTAGGGGTCTCGTTCAGTTAAGTTCTCCTCATTCGCCTCTCCCAGGCTTCCAAGTCGTTTCCTTTCTTCCATTGCTATTCATCCTTCGACTGGTGTTCGTTCTGCGCTTGCCCTTCAGTTCTGGGTTTTCCTTCCTCCCAGGTGAATTCTAGGTCATTCTGAGAGTGTGTCTCCTACAAGCCGTCACCATGGACATGGTGTGAGTACTTCTCGGTTCGGGGACCAAAACAATCCCCCTTGAACGCATATTGAGAGAAGGACGGGACTGACTTGTCGATTTCGCAGCAATGCAACCGCGACGGCCTTCAACTCGACTCAGGATTATTTCTCCATCCTCGAGGATGTTTCCAAGTACAATGTTAACCTCAACTTCGTTGAGCGCCTCTGGGCCGTACGTTTGTTCCATTCGCCACCCGCGGCCTCCAATATCCGTGTTTCATGACCTAAATCTTCCGACGACGCGAATGCTGACAATATGCGTGTTGTAGGCTTGGTACATGTTCATGCAGAACGACACGCTCGCGACCGGCATCATGAGCTTCGTCATGCACGAGATCGTCTACTTCGGCCGTTGCCTACCCTTCATAATTATGGACAAGATCCCTTACTTTCAACAGTATAAGATTCAGAACCAGAAGATCCCTACTCTGAAGGAGCAGTGGGATTGCGCCGCAATCGTCCTCATCAGCCATTTTACCGCCGAGCTTCCACAAATTTGGTTCTTCCACCCTATCGCCACGTACTTTGGTATGGACTACGGGGTACCTTTTCCCTCTATTTTGAAGATGGCAATCCAAGTTGCCATTCTCTTTGTTATGGAGGACACTTGGCACTACTGGTTTCATCGATGCTTGCACTACGGACCTCTGTACAAGGCTATCCATAAGATGCACCACACTTACTCCGCTCCCTTCGGCTTGGCTGCTGAGTACGCTTCGCCTATCGAAACCATGCTTCTCGGCATAGGCGTCGTCGGTTCTCCTATTTTGCTACTTTGCGTTACCGGGGACCTCCACCTTATCACCATGTACACCTGGATTATCCTCCGTCTATTCCAAGCTATTGACGCTCACAGCGGCTATGACTTCCCCTGGAGCTTGCGTCACATTCTTCCCGTCTGGGCTGGCGCCGACCACCACGATATGCACCATGAAAAGTTCATTGGTAACTACGCCTCCAGCTTCCGCTGGTGGGACTACTTCCTGGACACCGAGGCCGGCCCTGAGGCTCACAAGAAGCGCCGCGAGAAGAAGCTCAAGGCTATCAAGGCCGCCAAGAAGGAGCAGTAATTGCATTTGCCCTTCAGATTGGCCGAGTTAAGGAGTTTTGCCTGGGATTTACACCTCGCAATGATATAATAATCCGCGAGCTTGGAGACGACGGATAAGTCGATGCAGACCTCGACGAAGAGAAGGGCGACCGACAAGGGCTATAGACTAATGATCATATATATAACATGCGATCACGCCAGTCCGAAGAACGGGAACGGTGTTCGCCATGGCGTTTATGGGGTTGCGACTGAGTTTGCATTACGTGACTTTTTTGTATATATATATACATATTCTCGAGTGTGTAGCGACACACCGAAGAGGCCTTAGATGAATACTTACTAATATCACTCAGCCGCTCGCTTTGAATACAATAGCAGTTACGAATGTCCCTGAGTATTTACTAGACACAGCTAATGCAAGATATTTTACACTTTTTAAAAGTCCCGAGATGATGTTCTCCGGTCACCCTTCCACGACTTCATGTAGTCGAGCCATGTATACATTGTTTCGCTCACCTCTCACTTTTTTCCACAGCAGTCTCCAGCAGATAAAGCAACGCTATCAGCCAGAGCCTTCGCCTCACAACTCACGGGTTCAGGAGCCAATTCCCCGAAATCCTTGGCAATGGAATCGCATATCGCTGCCAAAGCGACATCCTTCTCAGAGAGGCCTCTGGGGCTGTGGGTTGTCCATCGAATGAATGTAGTATTATACACCTACATCTATATAAGCCACATACAATTTGGTGTCCCATTTCTTTCGTGTTTACAACTTACATTTGACCATTCCGGATGGTGATTTTTGATTTTGCATTGCAACGAAACGGCTGTCATGAAATCCTGACGACGGACATCAGATTGAATTCTTCCTCTTTTATGCGTAGTGGATTTAGGAAAGAAAAGTGGCTACCCAAGTCTTGGCAAACGTCTTGAACTTGAAGCTCCGCTCTAGAGCTTGTCCCTCGGAAGACAGTGTCCATTTGCCGCCTGATGATGCGAGGAGTGGTGTGAGTGCAGACGCGGTGGACGGTTGGTCCGTCCCAGGAGAGAATCTGGGTTGCATTGCGGATGAGTAGTGTCTGGTTTGGGAGATACGTGTGGCTGAAAGGGCCTGAAGGGACAGTATTGATCGAGTTAGTTGGTAGGACATTGTTTGAAATGTCGTAGAAACCAGGTTGTGGTGATGGTGGGAGGCTGCATAAGGTGTGGTTAAGAAATGCGCGAAAGCTTGGTGGTGGAGCTGCCGAGATTGATGGAGCTTTCCTCAGCGTCCTCCACACCCCGGAATGCCGCAGCCAACCCATTGACTCTGATAACTCATGTGAACAACTCAAACAATATTATTAAAGAGATAACGAATTCCTGCGGCACATCTACCGTATTAAACCAAATGAAATGAAACAGATGATATGGGTCAATAAAACCATAAAAAAAACTTTCTTGTGGTTTATTTCTATAATTATATCCTTACCCGGTAGCAGTACCCGAACCAACCTGGTTTAAGCAGGTAACATAGCCAACCATGAGCTTGGGTACTGAGCAGTTCGTGGGGTTATACTAACCAGTCTCTTAAATTCTCAACTCTCCAACTCCGTGTTTCATGGTTCTGCGGTATTGCTCCTTAAACTCAAGCTATCATTCGTTTTTGGTCAAGATGCGCGTCCCAATCCGTAAGCAGAGTCTCCCGGCATCACACATCGATACCGCGTCAACACAAACGGACGAATCCACCGTTACCCTCCTCTGGGCACAGATTCTCATCCCCGGACGAGGAGACCCTATTGAAAATGGAGCTCTCGCCATAAAGGGCGGCAAAATCGAGTGGGTTGGTGAATTCCTGAACCGGCCTCACAGATACCGCGATATCCGGCCAACCTATGTTCACGTTCTCATGCCTGGGCTGTGGGATTGCCACACGCATTTCCTCGCTATGGATATAGGCAGCTCCGTGGGTGGTCTTTTCGGCTTCCTCCCCGGCTTCTCGGCTTTGGCCGGCGCCATCACGGTGGATGATTTGAAGGCCACGCTTGATGCTGGATATACATCGGTCAGAGAGCTGGGCGGCTATGCAGGAGATGTCTGGCCTGCCGTGCAGAATGGTCCACTGATAGGACCAAATATTTACTCTGCTATCGGCATCTTATCTATCACCGGAGGTCATGGTGATGAGCACAATACTCCACTGCCAACTGTTATGGATGCCATGACGTATGGGAACGTACCACTTGCAGTGTGTGATGGCGTGGAAGACTGCATCAAGACGGTCCGAAAGATGGTTCGTCGAGGCGCGAGGGTTATCAAGGTCTGTTCTAGTGGCGGCGTTCTCAGTCTCAACGATGATCCCGAGGACCGCCAGTTTTCCGACGAGGAGTTGAAGGCTATTGTGGAAGAGGCAGGTCGCAGCCGACGGGCTGTGGCTGCGCATGCTATCGGAAAAGCAGGTATCCTAGCCGGCCTCCGGGCCGGTGTCAAAACCATCGAGCACGGAATGTATATAGACGAAGAAGTAGCTGATATTATGGTTGAGAAAGGCGCCATCTTTGTCCCCACGCAGCATATTGTCCGCGTTCTCAAGGAGGACTACATGGACCTGCTCCCGGAGCCCAATAAGCGAAAGCTTCTCAGCATCTACGACAAATCCAGGGAGGCTTACAAGATGGCCATCAAGAAGGGCGTCAAAATTGCAATGGGAACAGATACAGGTAGCAGCGACCGGAAGTCGAGTTTGTCGCACGGCAAGAATGCTCACGAGCTGGTGTATGCCGTCGAACTTGGCATGACTGCTCTGCAGGCCATTGAGAGTGCTACCGCGAACGGACCTGAGACTTTGGGTGGCCTTGCGCCTCTGAGCGGCCAGCTGAAAGAGGGTTATGATGCGGATGTCATTGCCATCAAGAAGAACCCCTTAGAAAACATTGACGTGCTTACGAATGTCGATAACATCACGCACGTCTGGAAGGGGGGCAAGCTGTTCAAAGAGACGTCAGAGTGGATGCCTGCGGCCTAAAAGAGAAGAGAAAGATAACACTCCGGGGGCGACGGTGACGAGCAACGTAACTTGGTCCGTTTTACTCTTAGCTATTGCATCCCGTTGATTAGTGTACATAAGTTTATCTTATTTTATTTTTTATTTTTTATCGTCAAAGTTACAGGCTAGGCATGATGCAAACAGCCAAAAAAACAGGTATTCGACGGAAGGTCGGTCGACTGTTGGTTGATATAAAACCCATGCAGGTGGTCGACCTGTGTCGACTGATCCACATCTGCTGTACGGACCAGAAAAGGAGGCAGCGGACAGCGGGTTCTTGTCAAGAGAGTGTTCTGGACTTGACGTGGCCAAGAAAACCATCTATATGCTGCTGGATGCAGAAGTTTGTCTGGGAACAGCGCCATGAAACGCACAGAAAGCCATGTCTCGATTACTCACATGAGCCGTCCAGTAGCAGGCTGGATACAGTCCCCATCGGGCATAACCCGATGCATAACTCAATGGCTGGCTGGGTCAAGATACTCCGCACTCCGTACGGAGTACTAGTAACTACGGAGTACTCCGTAACTCCTTTGATCGTTGCCAACCCAACCCGCCTTTTCGGATGTTAGCTGCTGGATGCCTGCCACCTTTCTGACGCGCCGAAGTGCGGTATTACTATGAAAAACGCCGAAGTTGCTGACAAACCACACCACTCCGTTTTCTAGACCGGTTTACTGGCGCACGTCTACCTACCCCGTGCTTTGTCCTTTATTGCAGCTGCACACTGTAGGCAGCCACAAGCTCCGACCGGGAATTGCAAATAATGTTGGCCCAGCCGTGCCGGTCCTGTCGGCAGCTCCTCTTCCTGAGAAGTGTCGAATGCCATCCTGTGTGGACAGGGTGGTGGTGCCCTTTGTCTGGATGCATCCTTCGTTTACAGCTGGATTACATAAGCCGTTTCAGCCCCCTCACTCCATCGCCGTCGGTTCCGCAGGTTGGTTAGTTAGTTAGTCGTAAGCCGAAGCTCAATCAGGTGCAGCCAGAGCCGCCCGCCCATCCCTATCCCCCGGGGTCCTCTTTAATTCCCACGTTCACGTCAGCACCTTCGATTCTGGCGTAGTAATCATCGCGCATCTCGAATGCTGAGTCAGAATACGTCCATCAGCAATGCAGCAACCATCGAGCTCAGGGAGTCAAGGTAAGTCCACGAGAAGACTTTCTTTCATTTCTTGCCCACGACCGTTATCGGATGAGTTCGGAAATCCCTCCGCCTATCCAGCAAATTGTTGCGCTCCTACCTGCTTTTCTGCTGCTGTCTGCGGGACTCTCTGAATTGCATCACCATCTTACGGCTCATGCGGGCGGCCGTGCTACTGCTGGGCGCTGGCTTAAACATGCTGCAGTCCGAGAAGTGACAATAGCTTTGCATTCTTGGAGAGCACGCAGCTCCTCACGGGCTGTCGCTTTAAATTTGTTGCGATTGACGCCATTTATCTGATTCCGCGTGCCCGTTGCGCCCTCATTGGCATCGACTGATCACCATCCTCGGCAATTACTGTCCAGTTTCTCTTTTCACGTACTCGTTATTGCCTTTACAAGCCGTGTTTAGTCACATATCACTGACGCAGAATTACCGTTGCTTCCCGCAGAGCAGCATTTGCGCGCACAGCTGGAGCTCTTACAAAACCACGACGCCGATACCTCAACGGTCACTGGGTCGCGCGACTCGAGAGGCGCAATCTCACACTCGCCGTCGCCTCGAACGGCGAATGGATACCAAGAGCTGGCTGCCGCCTCACACGAAGCCGTTCGCGCCTTAAACAAGACGCAACCCGAAGCGCATATTCATCCAGATCTTCGAGGCGCTGCGGAGCACGCTACCAATATGATGTCCTTGGATCCCCCTTCTGGCCATAGTCCCAGCGCCAGCCCTACTGGCCATCCTCATACCATGATCGCCCAAGCACCGCATTCCTCTGCCCCTGAAGCCAGTTCTATCGGCGAAGGCAGAAAAGCCAAGCGGGAGCTCTCTCAGTCAAAGCGTGCGGCGCAAAACAGAGCTGCCCAGGTATGTCTTCACTGACTCCCAACTTGGCGCATTCGATCAAATACGCTATGAGAAGTTTTTTTTTTTTAGAAGAAAAAGAAATAAGAAAGAAAAATACTTGTCAGGCGCACTAACTAATTTTACTTTATAGAGAGCTTTTCGTCAGCGGAAAGAAGGCTACATCAAGAAGCTCGAACAGCAAGTTCGGGAGCTCGCCGACATGGAGGAAACATTCAAGGCTATCCAGACTGAGAATCATGATCTTCGAAATTATGTCCTTCACCTTCAATCTAGATTGTTATCTACTCAGGGCGAATTTCCTCCACCGCCGCCCAGCATCAACTTGTCGCCAGTCGCCCCCCAACCCCGCGCTCGCACCCCGGAGCAAGCGCCAACAGCTGAAGTCGGCACGCCTCTTGAAGCTGTGGCTCAGGCTGTAGCCGGTCTGGCTGCTCAGGCGCAATTAGCCCAGAGTGAACAGCAGCATCAGGAGCGATATCCTCCTAGCCCCGGATACAAACATGAACCCCGGGAAGAGGATGCTCGATCATCTGACGAGATTAACCGACAATTTCATCAGCACGACGAAGACAGAGCGGGAAGACCAGCACATGCGTAGAGTTTTCGTTTCCCTCATGGAGATGGAGATGGAGATGGTTCACCTATCTTTTTCCCTATTTTGATGTTTGTCCTGATTGTATGCCGGTTTTGAAGTGGCGTTTGGGTCGATCACCTGTTTTGCTTTTCCACCACAGAGGCGTCTTATGGGGTTTATTTCTTGTTACATGATTTATAAGTTTATGGCTTTAACGGTAGTTTTTTTTTCCTGCGCCACAACTTGGCCTTGGCTTCCCATCTGTCGAGCAGCTATATTGGCAACTGAGCAAAAAGTATCGGGGGGAAGTGAAGTACCATGCGGGGCGAATACGGAATGAACATGGAGCGATATAACGCGATTGAAAACAGAGATTTCAGAGTGTTGGAGGCTAAGAAGAGCCTGATATGCCTGAAAATGGAATTGAAAATATCCAACCAGTTGCGGTGTTTCGCCACAGCCCGTATGTGCCTATTACCCACTCACTCACTATCTTGCCTGCCCTTGATTGCCCAGCGCTCAACATGTTGCACATGGTTATTCTACGCAAGAACGCTGCAGTAACGTCGCAAGTTGTAGTTTTTATGCGACAACGGATTTTTCCACCTGCTCTTCAACCCTGGACACAGATGGTGTCAGGACGAGCGTTTATGGGAGGAACGACCGCTTAGTTACTCCGTACTTGGATATTGGTGTGGTGTGCGAGTAGTAGCATCACAGCCGGGGAGCTTCGTAATTGCTATCGCCCCGCCAACTTCGCCTTAAACTCGCGCGGTGCTTGAATGAGGATTCGCAGGCTCCTCCTTTGATATGCAAAACTGAGTGGTTCTCCAGGTGACGCAACGCGTCAGCTGCGGTCTGACCCCCGGACTTTTTACTGTTGCTGTGGGTTTGGAACACGATTCTGCCAACTACGCTACACAACGAGCTATTGTTTCTCATTTTGAAGTGTTATGACAACTGCTTGGTTCTCTCCACATAAAACACATGATATATGGAAGCCGATTTATTTATTTATTTATTTTTTAAAAAAAGAACAGATAAAGGTATAAATAACTACACGCATCTTTTTACTCCAGTGTCCCCATTCATTACCGGTCATTTTTCAAGCATACGAATTTCCCATGTCGTGCTCCTGTTTGAGACGGTGTTAGCAAAAGACGTCCAAGCTGTTGCAAAACACAAGAAAGTAGGACAGGGAAATTGGTCACTTGCCTTGATATAATCCGGTCCCTTTTCTTTATACTCCGCCTTAGTGATAGTGGCGGTCTTCCACGCTGGCGTCCCTGCCCAGCTGGCAGCTCCCTTCCACGCATCTAGCAGGGCATCCTGTGCTCTACGCACAGTCAACGCTGATTCAGCGGGTAGTAACGCTCTTAGGCCCTCCCGTACACGCTCATCAAAGTTCTGAAAGAGGGTGTTACCGCCCGTCAGGAAGATGTCACGGAGCAACGCATCTCGATCTGGCATCCCCGCCAGACGCTGGTTGACCATGTCTCCTGCAATTTCGAGTATGCCTGCCTGGTCAACACCCGCAATGGAAGGGCGGAACACGATTTCAGGAACACGGATCCGCTCAACGTTGAGATGGATCTGGTTGAGTTCCGCTTGGGAAGCTGGATCGAACGGGCGGGGACCGCGAGCAAAGGCATGCAGGAGGGACTTGGACCAGTCGGATTGGGCTTCTTGGGTTTGTTCGTAGTCAAAGCCTGGGTCGTACTGGAGCAGTTCCTGTTCGAGGTTCTTGAGGTTTGTGGCAAGGTCCTCTTCCTCTTGCTCGTCTTCGCTGTTGTCCCCGACTGCAATTTGGCGGTAAACGCCCCAGTCGTCGTCGTTGGCACCGAAGTTGTCGTCGTCACCACCACGGCGGCGCTTCTTGGTTGGCGTGTCGGACGCAAGATTGGCGATGCTCTTCATGCGGATTTGCGACGCGAGTGACTTGCGGTTACCGAGATCAGCCTTGAGGCGATCTCGTTCTTTAATTTTCTGCAACGTCTCTAGACGAGCTTGGCGTTTCTCTTCGAGCCATTTGTCGAGTTCGTTTTCGCGGCGCTCCTGATCGAGACGCTCTTCTTCGGCGACTCGTGCCTTTTCTGCCTCCTTTTCGGCTTTGGCACGCGCGCGGGCCTCGTGATTGGACTTCATGAGCCGCTGCTGGCGCTTCTGTTTAAGCTGTGCTTCGTCGAGCTGATCGTCTGGAATGTCCAACAGGTCAAAGTTTGGTGCTTCTTGGTCTTCCTCTGGGTCGCCGCCGACGTCTTTTGTGCGAGCCTTCTTGATGGATTTCTCCAGCTCTTTGATGATTTTGTCCAGCTGAGCCTCGTCTTTGATATCGTGACTGTCCAGTTGGCGGCGAATCTCTTTCTTGGTCTCGTCCACGATCTTTGTCTGGAGATTTTTGTAATACTCGAGATCTTGCTCTTTCTTCATTAGTTTCTCTAATCGCATCTTGGCGGCTTGCTCCTGTAGTCGGCGGCCGCTCTCCTTTTTTCGTTCTGCTATTCTGGCTAGCTCTTCTTCGGTCTTCTGAACGATGACTTCCTCTGTGTATGGGTATTGGATAACAACATCCCTGTCTTCTAGGCCAGTCCAGTCTAAATACGTCTTGATCTCATCATCGTAGTCCTTTGACACGTAAAAATGATCTCGAATCATGTGCTCTGCTTGTGATACATTTAGTTTGCCTGAGAATGTCGGGTACTTGAGGCGGATGAGCTTGAGGAGATACTCAGCCCCGTGGTAGCCACCCCAATTTAGTCGGATTGCTTGGCCGAGCATGGCTTTTGCATTGTAGACTGGGATGACGTGCGTGGACGTGGAAGACGACGACACTACTAAACCAGTATTGCCCTTGTTTTGTCTGTAAGAAAAGAGAGAGTCGATGCCGTATGCAACGGAGGGAGCACCGTAGCACTCAAATAGAATCTCAGTCATGGCTATAATATCAATATTTGTCAGTGTTTGGACGTATATCACGATGTTTTCAGGGGCTCGACGCACATTTTCTTGAGTATGGCAAGTTAGCAACGGCCTCAGTCATGACAATCGGGACATCAACGGCTCCATCAGTAGAGTCATTCAAGCCTAATTTGAGAAAGACGTAGTCTAGCACATGCTCCATGACATCCCAGTTGCTCACGATGCCAGTGCCGGCCTCGAATGCCGCTCGTATGTGGCCCCGGGCTGTTGTATCAGCATAGCAGTCGGAGCCGGCGAAGGAGAAAGTCCTGCCGAGCTTTCGGTCGCGATATTTCGACATTATTGGGGGCATGCTCAATCGTGGCTTCGACTCGAATGACCAACCGGCGCGGACGGCTGAGGATCCTACGGAATGAAGTTGTCAATCAACCCTCTCATTGACGGGCTCCCAGGCTTCTGGTCCCGACTTACCATTGTCAATAACGATCGCAGCAGCACCAGGTTGCTCAAGAGCCTTTCTGTATCCATCGCTTTGAGGTTCAATGTACTCTTCGAATCTTGTCTCTTTGACAGGAAAGATCTTGGGGGCCGGGTATGATTTATCGGATGGCCCCGTCTGTTTGGGCTCGTCGACGGCTGAGGGAGCCATGGCTTGCTTCCTTTTGTCGCAAAGCTTCGGTTCGTATCACGAAGTAGTTGTACCAATCATGTTGGGGCAAAATGTCCGGCCTGGCGGCGAATAGAGCTCAGTGATGAAAGACTTGTTCAGCGAGACCGAGAATTGATGAACGATCTGGGTGATTGGTGCAAGGTTTGTCTCGCAAAGGTTAAAAGGAATTCGCGGCACAAATGCGAGGCTGCGAGGCTGATGACGGGAGAGGCTCTGCTGTTGGTGGGTCATCCGCTATCGCGCCCCTGCATATTGTTAGTCGGCAGACCTGTGTCCTGGGGCGCTTTACGTGTCGTGTATTCTGACGAAAAGAAAAAGCTTTTCTTCGTTTATGCGGGAGAGGCAATTTTTATCTTATTGTACTTTTATGGAAAGGTACGAAGGCTGTACGAAGGAGCGCTAATATATTCGCACATAAATAACATGACTATTTACCGTTGCAATGCACCTCCGCCTGCCACCCAAGACTTATGCCTTGTTTGGTCAGTGTACTTGCCTATTTCATTATGAAGGAGGCTTGAGATTGCCCGTGGCTAACGCAGATGACTGTTAGCAATACTAGCTCTGTACTGTTTCCGATAAAGGTTTAATTTTACCTTCGAGGTGGAAAAGGACATTTGACTGATAGTTTTTGAACATTTGCGCCACCAACTCGACATTCATGTTTTGAATATTGATGTCCTGGCTCGGTGTCAGTTTCCTCGATGTTGTTCCGTACGAAATGAAAGCTAACCTGAAGACTCTTGTTCATGACGACCACTGCTTCGTTTAATTTTTCCTATGGTATTCTTAGTTTACGCGTTCAAGAAGTGAGTAAAAGAGCAGCGCGAGCTGGGCGGGCTGTGTATACCACGTTGGTGATGATGCGAGATAGCAGTAGGTTCTGCTGGTGCTCATGAGGGCTTTCCTATGGGGCAGTCAGCATTTCACCTTGTAAAAGCATATCCGGTTAGCGCAGCACGATTCAATTACCATTTTGATTTTAATAGTTTTGCAGTGTAGCAGCGGGACGACGTTTACATGTTGAGTAGTCAGCCCAGCCGCAACAAGCTCAACGTGACAGCGGGGATCACAAAGCCATTAGTGAACTGGCAGTGACCTTTGTCCGGCGCGGTGAGACGCGGCAGAATCAGTACACGCTCCTAGCTTCGCTCAAGTTTCAATAACCAGCGGGCCAACTCTAACGGCAGCCCTCTAACTAATTACTTGACAACGTCTATTGGTTCAATCTCCGTGGAGGCTAGCATTCGCAATCTCCCATACAACCTACGAAAAGTCGTCGGAAAGCTCGTCAACTTCGCTACAATGGCTTTCGCCGCCCCGAAAGAAGCCACCGAGGCTCAAATCCAGCACCAGAAGCTGATCGAACAGCTGGACATTCACGCTATCCAGAAAAGCTTCCGAAACCAACACTGGAAACCAAACCAACGACGAAACAAGAATCTGAAGGCTATTGTCGGCGATGCATCTAGGAGAGAAGCATCAGCGTTAGCAACACCCCAAGATGACAGTGGTCAGGCAACACCATCCAGAGACGATGGTCTGTCAACCAGCGGAACGTCTACACCAGCAATGAGCAGCAACAGCCGAGACCAACCGCCTCCTAATCTTGCACAAGCGTCGCGGAGTCTTTCGAAGCTTGTTCTTGAAAAGAGCTTGAAGCCGCCGGGCGGTGTTTCCTTTGCCCCTACGGCGACGTATACGAATATCGAGTCAGCCCCGTCCTTGGCACACTCTAAACATTACTGCGATGTCACAGGTCTGCCTGCCCCGTATCAGGATCCTAAGACACGGATGAGATATCATAATAGAGAAGTTTTTGCATTGATTCGATCGCTGCCGCAAACATCTGCAGAAGTGTTCCTCGAAGCTCGTGGGGCGCACACAGTTCTTAAATGAGCGCTACGTTTGAATTACCGAACAGGCAAATCCAGAAAGATTCTGAGGTGGAACAAAGTAGCAAGCCGAAGGATCAATATGGCAATAGAGAGCTACAAAGTATTCGGGCTGGCAGAGGACCAGCCCAGCAAACTCAACATTCAGATGCAAGAATGTCCGACCAACAAAGTCAAGCTTCAACTATGCAGCCCCAGCCTTTCGGCAGAGGGATGGCAAATGACGCTCCGGCTTAATCGTGATCATATGGTATTTTCTCTCTGCCGCCAACAGGGTACCGAGAATGTATGGGAAACATACTCAGTTGCCAAACCTCGAAAGCTTGGCCGTTGGGGCAGGGCAATAGTAACGAATTTAAATGATTAAAACTTTTCATCAATATTGATATGCGCTGTCCTGTTAGCATCGTGACATATTAAGCTGCGATTGTAGGATGATGCCGCGCAATGTTTAGGAAGCAACGACGTATTCCCGAGGCCGTATTTTTCATAAATAGCCTCGCAGAGCAGTCATCCTCGCTCCTAAGGCTACATCCAAAGACGGAGTCAAGAGGCAAAAAAAAACCATTTGCGATTTAGTAGAAAAGCTTTTTGCCATTTTCGACCAATCGTACGGACTGCAATGCCACAAATCAATGTCATCGAGCAGATCCAACGATGCAGACACGAAAGCTCACATAGCTGGGTGTTGAGAAAGAAAGACTCGGTCAAATTTCTCCCTCGAGGCACTAGTCGAACGAAATTTATGGTGAATTGGCTACTCCGTACGGAGTACTGTGGGCCGTTTCCTCCCCTTCCGCGAGATAAGCAAAATGCCGCTATACCTAATTCGTCCACTGGCTACGCTCTCCAAATGTCTGGTTCCTTCAAAGGAAGAAGCTCGCTCGTGCCTGGGGGGAATCCAGAGACCCTGAACGCCAAGCTGTCCTTGTACCTAATCTGAAGGGTTTGAAATCTATATCGTACAATCTTGAGACTTTGCAACCACAGCCATCCGCCCATCTTTCTGAACATATTCTCCCTTTTCTTTTGGAATTCCCAGCTGCTCGGATAATTCTCCCTCAACCCTCCAAGGGATTGGAACAAATCGTTTGCCCAACATGTCGATGTGGATGTCTGATTCCCAGAGTATGGGCAACCCTCTCGCCGGTTTGCGAACACGCGACCCTATCACTTGACGTCGCCAACTCCCCACCGCGATGTGCAGGCCGGTAAGACGAGTGAACAAGGAACGAATGCTAACATTCTGTATAGAAATTGGGGTGGTTTTCTGCTCCGGCGGTATGTATGCGCTCCACGCAGCATCGCGCGAACACAAGCAAGATGCCCCCAACACAGAAAAGCTAACGCAATTGATAGGAGGTCTCTTCCTCATAGGAGGAGTTATGCTCTTCTTTGATCGCGCTATGTACGTAATACTTCGATTTATATCCAGGCTTTCTTCCCCCGATCTTTTCTGAATTAACAATTTGTCTGTTGATAGGCTTGCAATGGGAAACGTACGTTAGGAACCTCACGATGTTTCGTCATCCGCGCCACAGAGGAATTACCCGACCCGAAACGAAACAAAGCAAAACAAAATCGAAAAACAGCTTGACTGACGCACTATTTTATCTGCAGATCCTATTTCTAATTGGCCTAACCATCATCATCGGACCGCAAAAGACACTTCTCTTTTTCGCGCGAAAACAAAAAGCCAAAGGCACAGCGGCGTTCTTCGCAGGTCTGATCTTGATTTTGATTAGATGGACGTTCATCGGCTTTATAGTTGAGGCGTATGGGATAGCTGTCCTGTTTGGAGACTTCATAGGCACCATCGCCGGTTTTGCAAGGGGAATACCGGTTATTGGGCCGTACATTGGTATGATTGTTGACAGGATAGGGCTAGGTCGTCGGAATGCTGAACTTCCCGTTTAAAGGTGATGGGAATTTTGATGGAACCCAATATACTAGTGTGATAAAGCAGTTCATTTCATCAAGAAGAAAGGTCGCGGGACGACTCGCAAATCCGCAAAGGGTACTAGGTAATAACGAGTGAAGCGAATGATTGGCGTCCTTGGTTTCCAAGGTGGAGGGGGATCTGGGAAGAAGGGAAATCGTCGAACGACCGTTTCGGCGTACGGTAAAGGAAGTGGTGGGAAAAATTGAAAGAACATTGTACATTACGGCATGAAAAACGGTGGAAATACAATAGACGGCATGAACGGTTATGATTGCTGTAATAGACTTACTTACTCTTCGTTGGTTTAGCTACATTGTGTACATTTGCTGATGGCAACGCATGGTGGTAAAATTGCATCTGCGGCCATCTGGCAGTGATTGGCAGACGCTGCCTTCACAGTGGCATGAGTTTCCCGACAGTAGCTGTTTACCCACTAGAGCGGAGGAGCTGGTCAAGATCTCATCAATGATGAAGTATATTGGTGCAAAAGCGTAGAAGCTTCAGCAATATGTCGTACCGAAAGGCGCTAGTTGGGGCTTAATGACACCTAATCTTTATGTGTTCGTAACATCTTGGATTTCCACTTTGTCTTTGTCTTCCTTTGGTGTAGCTGGTCTCGCCATATATTATCTCCCACATCTAGTATCCCATACCAATGAGGTAGTCCGCCAACCCTTCGACAGTAGAGCTGGTGTTGCCAGCAACTTGAGCCTCGCCATGATGACCAACAACAATGGCTTGCTTGGTCTTGGCGATAGCAACACCTAAACGACCCTATGCAGAGAAAACACACAACAAGGATCAGATCATCCAGCATCTTAATGACAGGGAGAGAGATCATCCACATACCTGTCGGGCATAAATACTCCGGCCGTCGGCTCTGGCCATAACATATCGGCTGCCAGCGATGTAGAGGCCATCTGCAAACGCTTTGTCCTTGGCGGCGTCGTCACCACCGACAATGGAAGAAATCACCTTCATCTCCTCAGGCTTAAGCTATTGTTTCACCAACAAGAACAATATGGTCAGTTGTTGGTCATGTACACACCGCCACTGGTCGTGAGGGCACTCTCCGTCCGCCTTGTCTTCCACTGGGTGCATCTTGGTGAGAAAATACCTGGAACTCTGCAGAAGAAGCCCAAGCGCTGTCGCCGGCTGCGCTGATGATGGCGCCCTTATCAACATGGCCGGTGGCCACCAGGCTTGTATCTCCCAATCAGTATATATGTACCATCAACGCCAGGAACAACATCGGAGAGTCGCGAGAGGGAAGCGGATGCGGATTACCTGGTATCAACGTAGGCTACGAATCAGGCGCTAGTCAGTCTCGGAAACTTCTTGTGCCAGGTAGGCAACGGAGTTTCAGTCGGAGAGATAGGGAAGGGGAAGTGCTGTAGAGCGGTGGGACGAACCTTGCCACGACATGATGATAGCTCTGAGGATAGGGATGGATATGCGGACAGGCGGAATCTGGAGGTTGAGCAAAAAGTATTAGTTCTTGTAGCTGAGCGGTGAGCGGCGAGCGGTATCGGGCAGCAGAGGTGTTACAAGCCTGTACGGTATTAGAGATTGGAGAATGAGGTCTGGTTTGTGTGATGGAGACTCTCGCTGTCTTTGCCGGCCGAGGACCGCGCTGCCCCTCCGTAGGCAAATTATCAAGTCAACAAACAGCACGTCAGTCAGTCAGCCAGCCAGCAGCCCAGCCCAGCCAATGTTTGTGCAGGTTCCCCGCTGCCGATTTTTGTAAGGAGGGGTACATGATGACTTCGATGTTGAGCTAGAAACCCCACCATGACTATGGCTCTGGCTGTGATGAATGGGCCACTTTTCATCATCAGCAAGGTGGGCATGCGAGTAGCTACATATTATATTGTACACAAAGTATGTCGTAATATTTACCAGGAGGAACGTAAGTAGGGGTGGACTTGACGTTTTATAAAGCCCCCCCTCCTCCCGCCGATGAAAAGTGTGACACCGACTGAGGTTGGAAGCTCGCCGGGCCGTCTGTCAGTGCCCACCAATAATTTCCATCAAGCTCTAGGTTCATAGCTCTGCCTGACAAGCTCAGTCGACTGGAACTCTTCAGCATTGCCGCGACTAATTGCCAGACATAGTTACCTCTCAGGTCTTATTAGTAAGCCACCTCCTCATTACGCTCACAATTTGGTTATACAGGGTTGTTGATTGCTACATTTAGTAGCCATTTTTATATTTTCGAATGTTTCTTCGGTATGGGCGGCGATCACGACCATTTTCTATTTTAATGCTGTAGCTTATCAGACGTGCATGCTACTACCTGGGAATGTGTAAAGTACTGTAAGTAAGTAGATTTTTTATACTTTACGTAACTGGTCCCATGCTTGGAAAATCCGTGTGCTAGATAATGCGTTGCGTGCGTGAATGAAGCTGAGCTTAACACTATTTATATTAACTATGCAGCAACAATCTTCTGACTCGCCCATCTGATCATCATGGCACGCAGGATGCAATCTTGAGCGCCTAATTTACGACCGCGTGATGAACGCAAGGACCGTTTTTAGGAAATATTACATTTTTGGCAAAACATCTATACGCTGTTGCCTGCACCGGAAACAAGGTTCAGCATGACTCGATAGCACTGGCCACGGGCTTCTGGGAATTCTTCCAGAATGAAAGACCGACAAGCTCCATTATTTTGAACAAGTCTGACCCCTGTTGCTTATTTTGTTTCAGAATCTGGAGCATGACCGCAACACGAATAAATATAGTTGCCAGCTCGGGGAAATCTAGAACAATGCTGTCAGAGCCTAACCCATTAATATTCTTGGCTGAAGCCAGATTGCATTCTGCCGTTGTTGTTGCTGCGCCAAAGAAAAGAAATTTGTCTTCAGCGTTCAAGGCACCTTGCAACACAGACGCTTCCTCCGATACCGTCCTTTCAGCGTCACATGATACGGACATGGGCTGTTCAAGATTGACAGTGGATTAGTTATTATTATTCTGCAACAGATCATGTGGCTGCCACACCGTAATCTTCCTTTGACGGATCATCGGATACATAATGCCAGACGGCACCCTGGCGAGCCAAGAGCAATGGGAATATGCCTTTTGCGCAAAATATGGCGCAACAAAATCCGGTATTTGTCAATGGCCGTGTTCAAGCACATACTCCCCCTCCAAGGCTAAGTTGAATCGTGCTCCGGCTTGGGCGATAGACCATCTCCACGGAAAGCACTTGTGTCATAAATACCCCGTAGAATACCGCAAACCTGGTCTGGTCCTGAAAGAAAAAGCGCAGGGAATCGCAAGGATGCCCGGCCACGCGCCCGCGGCGGGCTGGTCCTTGAGATTCCCACGCAATCAATGTCTGGACAAAGGACACAAAGGACCGATCTGCGTAAAGATGAGACACTGATGCCCCCCTTGTCCCACAGCAGAAACAAGCCCGGCGATAATTCTCCCCGGCAGCTCATTGGCTTCCAAGGCCGTTGACTGCCTGTTCCAGCCAGGGGAAACACGTTGTGGGGAGGGGGTTCGGTTCTCCCGCTCGACGTCGTCGCCGAGGCCAGTTCTTCCCTGTTGTCGTGCTGTCTGTCATGCAGCTGAAGCTTTCATGTTACCACGGACAGTAATGAAGGATGCCGAGTAAGGGCAAATGAGACTGGACATAGAGCTCGCAACCCTGCGATCCCGCGAATAGGGTTTTCGTAGCCTGCAAACCGTACAGTACTCATTGCTTACTTGCGAAATGAGTAATACGCAACATTATTGTACATAGCATTGATGTATTGATGTATTGATGTCAAGCACAAAATCGCGCTAATCACGTCCCGCTCAGGAGCTTAATTAGCGTAACCGCTCTGTGGGCGACACCTGGTTCCTGTAACAAATGCATGGAACAGGTATAGTTTGCTTGAGTAGTCTAAGTTTTGAACTCTCGTCTTCCCTTCCATTAGGAAGCTGGACTATATCCACCGGGCACAGCTGGTAATGGCGACGATGCCGATCATTCAAAAAGACCGAGCATTGTGCGGAGTAACGAACCAGTCCGCCAAGTCTGCATCTTGCAATTATTTTAGACGAAACTGGTTGGGAGCACCTCATGCCTGGCGAAGGGTCAGCTCAGGTCGAACCGAGTTGACGTCTCGCCCCTGCGAAGTACCTAGGTACCTGCCTAAGTAGGTATGTTGTGTTTATTGTAGGTACTTCCGTAAAGTATCTGTACTGTACTCTACTCTGCTACTCCGTACAGTGTACAGTGGGTAAACTACGGGGTGCTTAGCCGATAATGCGATATTAGCAGGACCAACACTTCTCGATTCTGAAGCAGAAATCTGCAACCCACACGTGCCAGATGGTAGCTGGTACTGCCAGATACAATATGCACGAAATAGCATGTGGCTTGTTGCACGATGCGGGCTGCATGTGTTCCTGGCTAAACGGTCTGGGCGCTAGTTAGTTACAATGGTTGAGTGGGTGTCGAGTGACGGTCGGGCGACTGTCTGGTGGCAGTCGCATCTTCTGCGTCTGAATCTGAACTCTAGCTTACCTCGATCATGCAAAGCCATGCAAGCCATGCAAGCCATGCAGCGACACGACAGAAGAGGACCGTCAAAAAAGCGTCGTCGTCATCATCGTCAACAAGGGGAGACGAGAGCACGAAAACAGGGGGAGACGATGCTAGGCTGCTCTTACGGCACTCTAAGTTTATCCTCGGGACATGTTAGAGCAAGTTCCAGACTGTTTTCGTGCACCGCTCTCCATGTCCACCACCCATCAACAACCCATCAACCTTGATTCAGACCTCCCCGCCAATTTAAGCCTGTAGACAATCCTGCATCGTCCCTGCTTGCCAACCAACAAACCCGGTAACTTGCATCCACCCACACCTGGGCTGGTTGGGCATCAGCATGGGCATGGATGTTTTGCGTGTACGCGAGTATCATTGTGCCAAACAGCCGCACAGGCTTTTCACACCCGACACCCTACGGACATACATATGCACAATAGAGACTAATAGGCTTTGTGTGCCTGGCAAGATGGCGGGCCCCGGCGTGGATCAAGCTGCCGGGATACTCATCCCATTCATCTCAAACATGCGGCTGTTGATGTTGGGCAACCCGCCGGCGTAGAGGCACCTGCTCCTGGTGCAAGAGTAGAGAAGAGTTCCGGCAAACATGCTCATCGCATGAAGGGGGGAATGCTGGAGATACTCGGCGACCTTTCTGTCTTTTAATGACCTATCGGCTTGCTTCAACTCCTCTTGAACCGGGGAATGGACCTCAATTTGGGCTGAGTGGGTTTGCTTCGGGATTATTTCACCTGGCCTTGCTAACACCCATCTATCTACCCTCAACCCCAACTCAACTCAGCTCAGCTCAGCTCAGCTCAATCTCAAGGTTAGTGTTTGCGTTTTAACTTATGCCATACTGCAATACATCGGGGGTCCTGTTTTATCGTTTCCCTCTCCCAAGTCATGGCAAGGATCTTGCCTTAACATTTCGAAACCACAGGAGCCGTCAACCTCTCATGAGCCGCCACGCCGCTCCAGTCCTGGCCCTTCAGACAATTTCATATAATACTACCTGTTTCGGTGCCTTTGACTTCTGTCAGGTGCCCTCAAACCGGCGGTCAGAAAGTCGCACGACATACGTAAATGACAACACTGTACCGTACTTCAGCCAGCCCACCTGGTTCCGGATTCGTTCAACTTGGCCCACCGCAGCAAGAGACACCCGGTAAACAAAGACAGCTGCATATGACAAAAAAACACACGAAAAACCGCTCTGACCACCTCGACGTGTTGCCAGTTGGCTTAAAGTGACTGGGTACCTGATGTCCAGTGCAGTATCTTGAAAACAAACAAAAAAAAAATTGTCTGCGACATCGTACTATTCAAGCCTTACCGTGGGCGTCACTGTTCTCGAAAGTCTAAACACAATACGCTTTGTGTGATTATACGGAACAGTTGACTATATGTATCTATGGAACAACATTTCCAACAAGCACCGACAACAACCAGGCGACCACCCATGAACCATCGGACGGTATCGGAGTATACTAACAACTCCGCTGCCAGAAACGACAGAGAAACGTCATCTCGCCCAATGGCTCAGCATACAGAAAGAGCTCTTTCTAGTACTTTTCAATCTTATCACCGACCTATGCGAAAAGGCTCCGTATTGTCAAAACCGCCCCCGGAGCATTGGGCTATGCCTTCAAGCCATAGTGCTAGAGCAAGTGAAGCTGAAGGGACTGGAATTATAGCCATCGGCATGGCTCTGGGTAGTCCCACGAGCGGTCAAGACCCATTTTCAGCTTCATGGCAGCCACGGGTTGTAACAACGGTCACGGCTGCAAAGGAGGATGGAACACCGGAGCAACAACCAAAAGATGGTCTGTCTAGATCGATATCTAGAAAATGGGCAATTTTCAGCAGGTCTAAGTCGAGAAGGGTCAAAGACATGGACAAAAGTCATGTCATCCAAGATCAATTATCATCGACGAATACTACCGCCGCCAGTAAGGTTTCGGACACCACCAGCTTTCATGCTACGGACCGTGTCAGTTCTCGAGGCGTCGTTTACTCACCGTCGAAAAAGCCACTAGAGAGGGCTTTTACAGAGCCTACCGCATCTGGGGCCCAACGCTCTCTCCAAACTGGCTCACCATATGGCAATTCCCGAACGACATCGACTGCTTCAACTCCCCGTCAAGGCTCTGCAGTCTCGATTGTTCAAGAGCCGCTTCTGGATGTTAACATACCGGACATCAACATGGAGAGGTTCAGCGTCATGTTTGCTGGTGTTCTTGAGCGTCGCAGGGCATCTCTCCTCGCTCGCCGGCAGCATACGCAGGATAAATTACGTGGTCTGAATGATGGCAGGCCGAGCAATTTATCTCACGTGGAAACTCATGCATCCAGACGAAAACACAGCAACGATCGCGACCTACCACCTATTCCGCCATTACGCATTGAGCCTTTGCATGCGGCACCGCTCCAGCCATTAAATTCCCGATTGAGGTCTAACACATCTCCTGCAGCACTTACGCCGTCTAAAGAGCAATTCGGGGACGTAGATCGACACATTAGCGATGACCCAAAACCTCCTCACATCATCAGGCTTGCTTCAGTTCGAGAAAAGAGCTCAACAGTCCCCAGCGAGACTTACTCAAATGACAGTGGTCGACCACAACTACGATCTAAATTTCATATTCATTCGCCGACGCAGGACCTCTCTGCGTCAAAATCATCATTTAGCTATACTGATGACCAGGACAGAAATGATGAGCCGGGTGGACTGTCTCCTCCACCTGCTAAGCGATACAGCCCTAAGTATTCTTTCGAGACGGAGAGCCTACCCGAGTCGCAGCTACAGGCAGCTAAATCCACGTCATTGAAAAATTCCCCAGATACTCAAGCTAGCATGAGTCTCAGCTTGAGTAGTCTTTCTGGAGATGAAACGGACGAAGATGGAGCAAAAGCAGCGCAGGACGCTGTCCAAGTCTCCATCGCACGCCAAATCAGTGTGTCTCGAGAGCAGCGCCGAATGCTTGGTCCACTTCAAATGAATCCCATGGAAGGGAGACGATTAGCCGAGACCAAGAGTTCAACACCTCGATTGGTTGTTCCCGGACGAGACGCCTCTTCGCCATTTGCAGGACACAGGAAAAGTGAACGTGTGGTGTTGGAGGGGGTATAATTGGTATGATCTACAGTTTCAAGCTGGAGGGAAAACCTCGTGGGGTAGTGTAAACGATCCCTCGATCCCAGTGAAACATGATAACCATCATGCATCTAGATGGTAAATCAGATGGCGTGGCGCAAGGACGCCTGCAATAAAATCGCCAATCATCAACCGCGGCGGTAATCTGACGAGATCGGAATTCCGTCTCTTCTTAGGCTGGACCATTCACATTCGACAAGCATTGTTCTTTATTTTTGTCGCATTTCGTGTGTCATCAACCTGGCTTGATACTTCTTATACCCGTGCAATGCTGCCTTTATTCTGCCTGTTCTTATTTTTTCTCGGTTGCAGTTCATTTTATCTGGCATGAGATTTACGAATGCACATTTCTTTTCTTCCAATCCAATTCCGATGTGGTTGGAAACTACGACGGGAAACGGCGGCATTGGCGCACGGGAGTACCTTGGCGAAAGCGTTTCATTTGTTCAGAACACACTAGATAAGGGTTGCATATAACAAAAAGAGAATATGTTGTGTCCCTAATATGGGACTTTATTAGTTGGCGCTCCGCTGTCTACCGCCTCTCCCTCCTTCTCATAGACGTCATACTTGAATACCAGACTAACTCTGAGACATGAGAGCCCCTGAGTCCTTTCATTATTGAGCGCTTGGTGGTAAGATGTGAAACAAATAGTGTTGGCGGTATGGTCATACGGGTGTGGGCGTTTATGCGCCAAAGATATAACCAATTTTAGTCCATTGAGTTTCCATTTTGGAAACGAAATAGCTCCACCGTGCTTGTAACGCCCCCTCTTTGTTTGTTCAACTTACATCAACACGCAGCAGGAATTCTGCTTCTTGGCTTGTTCTAAAACACTCTGTTAGCATGGCGGCCCAAGCTTTACTTAAGTAAAGAAGACAAAGTCAGTCTCAAGACGTACGATAAAACATCTTACTCTGTGAAGACAGCCCATCGCTCTTGGCCACCAAATCATCAATCTTCTCCCCTCTCTGCAAAACACTCTCGATCGTCTTGTGCAACACAATCTTGGTCTCGTCCAGCTCCTTCTGGATTTTCATGATACTGTCGGCCTGCTGAGGGTCCTGGTACTTGGTAATATAGTCCTTGAGGTCGGGCATAGACAGCGTCGGGGTACCGCTTTGCCAGGACGATCGGGGGTTATTGGAGAGAAATTCATCGACGACTTTGCTGAGGAGCTGATGGGCTACAAGGGCTGGGTATTGGTGGTCGGAGATGATGATCCCGCAGACGCCTTCGCTGCGGCCGTACGCATGGAAAGTGTAGTCTGGGAAGTGAAAATGTTAGCTGAAAGCATTCAAGGGAGATGGACGCGGCAACTCATGTTTGTAAAAATTTAAGATAGAATAAGAAAAAAATAAACAGAATAAAATGGGAAAATAGAAGATTAATGGTCTGTAGTAATTGTTCGATGTGCTGTGTCGTACCTTGCTCTTCAACATCCTGTCGCTGTCCGGGCTTTGTTCTCTCGGCGACTGTCTTGGCAAAGAGTGTCATAAACTCGCCATAGCTATAAAGAGTGCTCCGTCAGCAAATCATGTGGACCAAGACGCGCCTCCATGTGTAGAAATAAGCGGCGGATGGTATGTGTATGCTCTCAATCGATATGACATCCAGGGGTGGGTGGCGGGACACATCTGAAAATGTCGGTATGGGGTGGAGGGGCAGAGACAAAGACGAACTTGCTGCGAGTGAAGCGGGAGTATGCGCCGAGTTCCTTTTCGGCGACTATTTCATGCGCAGGTTTGCTCTCGTTGCGGATGACCTGGATTGAGATAGGCGTGAGCATTCGCAGTTGCATCTACGTAGATGAGGCGGCCGAGGGACGGTAATTCGTCACTGTAGCTCTTGGGGCAGGATAGGCGCTGGACTTACGCCAATGTAGTGGAGCTTCATGATGACGGAGGACAGTTCTGTAAGGAGGAATATCCGGGATGATTCTGCACGGTTTGGTTGGCGTTTGCGAGGCGATACGGTGACAAAGGTGTCGGGCGAGCAGTGGTTGTAGAATGCGGAACTCGAGTAGACGGAGAGGAGGGCGAAGCTATTGAAAAGACAGTGGTCTAGGTGGCGAGAGTGTTGGCGCTCTGATCAGGCAGATCTTAAACCGGATCTAAGTCGATGCAAGCCTCCAGGTCACTGGACGGACGGTATGGATGTGGTACTTATGGTACCCTGTAACAAGACTCCAGGGCTGGACTCAACCGCTGTGGACATTCCAAGCCGGGTACGGAGTAAGTGCTACGGTCCGCCAATGCCGCCGCAAAGCCGCTGGCAGATGATATCACATGCCCCAGTAGGAGTCCGCTGCGAGTCCTAGTACAAGCTGGGGCAGTGACCCACGCGGCGGGCGGTATGACTCTTCGATGATGTGAGTACGGAGTACAGGAGCCTTAACTGAGAGCACATAGAAATATATGAGTGCTCGAGTCTGGCACAATTTAGACGAGGTGGAAAAATCCGACAAATATTGATCAAATTTCTGCGTCTGCCATCCCTTCGGATATTGCCAGTTACACTCTCGTCGTTGTATTGCCGCTTTCACAGCGGAAACACTCCAGCATTTCCACCAACCATGGCGTCCAGCAATCTCATAACGGCGGAGGCGGAATGGAGAGAACAATTCGCTGCCATGCGGGCCGCTCTCGCCGACCTCAAGCTTCCTGCTGCTCAGTCTGGAGCGGGTGATCTAGATGATGAGGATCTTGAAGGCTACTCGTCTGGGAACAGCGGCCAAGATGTCTGGGACTTCATTTCCGACGACGAAACGGATGATTACAGCAGTGATCAAGTTCAAGCCGATGCCGACAGCGCCATCCACACCAGTAGAGGTGGCAACTCAAATTGGTTTTTCGACAGATCCGCAGACATTGCTTCCAAAAACGGCCTTTCGTCAGATGTGTTTCAGAGCCAACTCACAAGCCTGCTTGCATCGGGCCGGTCTGGGGACGAGCTTCAAGCTGAGCTTACAGACTTGGTTGGATTTGATGACCTTGACTTCATCATTGATGTTCTGTCCAAACAGGACGATATATTAGCTGCCTCCAGTGCCCAGGATCAAAAACTTGTCACCAGTGGGCGATTGTTAACCAAAGCAGAACGTGAAGCTGCTCTTCGACGACGGGATTTCGAGCACAAGACGGCGTCTCTCGCTTCCGCCAGCAAGAAGGAACCGCAGTATCCGCATGTTTACAGGGCGTATCACGCCGGGAATACATTGAGCGTCACAGGAAAGAAGTTTGGTCTTCCGGTTGGACACGAACGTCGTGAGTTTAAAAAGTACGAGGAATATTTTATTCCAGCTGGACGAAAGGGCAAGCTTCGACCTGGAGAGAAACTTGTGAAGATTTCAGGCCTCGATGGAATGTGCCGGACCACGTTTAAGGGATACAAGACGCTTAATCGTATGCAAAGTTTGGTGTTTCCTGTGGCGTACAAGACGAACGAGAATATGCTGATATGCGCACCAACCGGTGCGGTAAGTTCATCACCGTCTTGCCAATTGTCCTGCTGAGATGGGCTTACTAATGGTGCACATAGGGTAAAACTGATGCAGCTATGTTGACAGTTTTGCATACGATAGGGCAGCATGTTTACCCTAACCCCATGGAGAATTCTAAGGCGACTGAATTTGCGGTCAATATTGACGATTTTAAAATTGTTTATGTGGCTCCCATGAAGGCTCTGGCAGCTGAGGTCACCGAGAAGCTGGGCAAGCGTCTCGCATGGCTGGGCATCAAGTGCCGTGAATATACTGGTGACATGCAACTGACAAAGTCGGAAATTGTTCAAACTCAAATTATCGTCACCACGCCGGAAAAGTGGGATGTTGTCACCAGAAAGGGTACTGGAGATACCGAGTTGGTTCAGAAAGTGAGGCTACTCATTATCGACGAAGTTCATATGCTGCACGACGAGCGAGGTGCGGTTTTAGAGTCTCTCGTTGCACGGACGGAACGACAAGTCGAGAGCACACAGTCACTGATTCGGATTGTCGGTCTTAGTGCCACACTACCCAATTACGTGGATGTTGCCGACTTCTTGAAAGTCAACAAGTACGCCGGTCTGTTCTATTTTGATGCGACTTTCCGTCCGGTGCCGCTTGAGCAGCACTTTATTGGTGTCAAGGGTAAGGCAGGCTCCAAGGAATCTAAGGAAAACCTGGACTGCGTAGCATTTGAGAAGGTTAAGGAAATGCTCGAGAGAGATCATCAGGTCATGGTATTCGTACACTCACGAAGAGACACCATGGTCACGGCAAGGATGATTCATCAAAAGGCTATTGAACAAATGTGCATGGAGTTACTGGATCCAAGCGGCCATCCCAAATACGAACAGGCTTCTCGTGATATGAAATCATCTCGTGCGAAAGATATCCGAGATCTTCTTTCCAAGGGAATTGGCATTCACCATGCCGGAATGGCCAGATCGGATAGAAACCTGATGGAGCGGCTTTTTGGCGAAGGCGTTCTCAAGGTCTTATGCTGTACTGCCACTTTGGCGTGGGGTGTGAACTTGCCCGCTGCTGCCGTCGTCATCAAGGGAACTCAAGTTTATAGTGCCCAAGATGGTAAATTCGTTGACCTCGGCATTCTGGATGTTTTGCAGATTTTTGGTCGTGCTGGTCGTCCGCAGTTCGAGGATACTGGCATAGGCATGATTTGCACAACCCACAACAAGCTACAGCATTACTTGACAGCAGTCACTGAGCAGCAGCCAATCGAGTCAAAGTTCTCTGCGAAACTTGTCGACAACCTTAATGCCGAGATTGCGTTGGGAACCGTGACATCGATTCAGGACGCGGTACAGTGGATAGGATACTCTTATTTATTTGTTCGTATGCAGAGGAGCCCAACCTCGTATGGCATTGAATGGGCTGAAATTCGCGACGATCCTAATCTTGTGCAAAGAAGGCGACAGCTGGCGACCCAGGCTGCAAGAACCCTCCAACAATGTCAAATGATCATCTTCAACGAAAAGACCGAGGAGCTGCGCAGCAAGGACATTGGTCGTATTGCTAGCCAGTATTACATTCTTCACACCAGTATCCAGGTCTTCAACACTATGATGCAGCCACACGCAACAGAAGCAGATGTATTGAGGATGATCAGCATGAGTGGAGAGTTTGACAATATACAATCCCGAGATACCGAAGCAAAGGAGTTGACACGCCTCAAAGATGACGGTGGTGTCCCCTGTGACGTTGAGGGAGGCATTGATACCCCTCAGTCTAAAACCAATATATTGTTGCAGTCCTATATCTCCAAACAGCAACTCGAAGACTTTGCGCTGTCCAACGATATGAACTATGTGGCTCAGCAATCTGGCCGAATTTGCAGAGCGTTATTCATGCTGGCGTTGAACCGAAAATGGGGTCATCAGTGCCTTGTCCTTCTCACCTTGTCCAAGTCGATTGAGAAGAGGATTTGGCCGTTCCAGCACCCTCTCCATCAATTCGATTTAGCGAAGCCTGTACTGAACCAACTTGACTCAAAGGAAAACTTGACGGTAGAAACCATGAAAGAAATGGACGCCGCGGAGATCGGAGGTTTGGTGCATAATCATAGCGCCGGCAAGACCATTGCCAAGGTTTTGAACAACTTTCCAACGGTACATGTCGAAGCTGAAATTGCCCCCCTGAATCGCGACGTGCTGCGCATCAAGCTTTACGTTATTCCTGATTTTTTGTGGAAGGATCAAATTCATGGAACGTCAGAATCGTTCTACATCTGGGTCGAAAACTCCGACACAGCCGAGATCTATCACCACGAATTCTTCATTCTTAATAGGAGAAAGCTTCATGATGACCACGAGCTGAACTTTACTATTCCCTTGTCAGATCCTTTGCCGACGCAGATCTATGTTCGGGCCGTGTCTGACAGATGGCTTGGAGCTGAGACTGTAACTCCCGTGTCCTTCCAACATCTCATCCGTCCAGACACTGAGAGCGTGTATACCGATCTTCTCAACTTGCAGCCGCTGCCAATCTCGGCTCTGAAAAACCCGGGCCTAGAAGAGATTTACGCCAAAAGATTCCAATTTTTCAACCCCATGCAGACACAAATCTTCCATACCTTGTACCATACACCGGTCAATGTTCTCCTCGGGTCTCCAACAGGCAGCGGAAAGACTGTTGCGGCCGAGCTGGCCATGTGGTGGGCTTTCCGAGAGCGACCCAAGTCCAAGGTGGTGTATATTGCTCCTATGAAGGCACTAGTCCGCGAACGAGTCAAGGACTGGGGAAAGAGATTGGCTCGCCCGCTGGGACTCAAGATTGTTGAGCTGACTGGTGATAATACTCCGGACACGAGGACAATCAAAGACGCCGATATCATCATTACGACCCCTGAGAAGTGGGATGGTATTTCGCGTTCGTGGCAGACAAGAGGCTATGTGAGGCAAGTGAGCCTGGTCATCATTGATGAGATTCATCTGCTCGCGGGAGATAGAGGTCCCATTTTGGAGATTATCGTTTCGCGTAAGTTTGACTACTACATGAACGAGTGAACCGTTATGGCAGGGCGAGGTCGGCACAGGAACGCTAACAAGTCATGATAATAGGTATGAACTACATTTCGTCTTCCACCAAGAACAAAGTTCGCCTGCTCGGCATGTCAACGGCATGCGCCAACGCCACCGATCTAGGCAGCTGGCTGGGAGTCAAGGAGGGTCTTTTCAACTTCAAGCACTCGGTTCGTCCTGTGCCATTGGAACTGTACATTGACGGCTTCCCGGAAATTCGCGGTTTCTGCCCCTTGATGCAGTCCATGAATCGACCGACGTTCCTGGCTATCAAGAACCACAGCCCGGACAAGCCGGTGATTGTGTTCGTTGCATCCCGTCGACAGACTCGTCTGACAGCCAAGGACCTCATCAACTTCTGCGGCATGGAGGACAACCCACGTCGATTCCTGCGCATGGACGACGAGGAAGACCTCCAGCTCAATCTAGCGCGGGTCAAGGACGACGCGCTCAAAGAAGCCATCAATTTCGGCATCGGCCTCCATCACGCCGGTCTCGTCGAGTCGGACCGTCAGCTGTCCGAGGAGCTCTTCCTCAACAACAAGATCCAAATCCTCGTGGCAACCAGCACGCTTGCCTGGGGGGTAAACCTGCCTGCGCACCTGGTCGTTGTGAAGGGCACACAGTTCTACGACGCCAAGATCGAGGGATACAAGGACATGGATCTCACCGACGTGCTTCAGATGCTCGGCCGAGCCGGTCGTCCGCAGTTCGACAACTCCGGCGTGGCCCGCATCTTCACGCAGGATTCCAAAAAGGACTTCTACAAGCACTTCCTGCACACAGGCTTCCCCGTAGAGTCGTCCCTCCACGCCGTCCTGGACAACCATCTCTGCGCTGAAGTCTCCGCCGAGACCATCATCTCCAAGCAGGACGCCCTGGACTACCTCACATGGACGTTTTTCTTCCGAAGACTCCATAAGAACCCCTCGTACTACGGCCTGGAGCTCTCCGCCGAGGAGCACAGCACCACCATTGCCGCTCAGCAGCTCGCAAATGAATACATGGTCGAAATGGTCAACAGATCTCTCGACGAGCTCGCGCAATCTAAATGTGTGGAGGTCTTCCCCAACGGAGATGTCGATCCCACACCTCTCGGCAAGATCATGAGCTACTACTACCTCTCGCACAAGACCATCCGCCATTTAGTCCGCCACGCCAGAGCGGACGCCTCCTTCCTGGACGTTCTGTCTTGGATGTCCCGCGCCACCGAGTACGACGAGCTGCCCGTGCGCCACAACGAAGATCTCGTCAACGACACGCTGTCCGCAAACCTCCCCTATCCAGGCCACGCATTCGGTCTTCCTATGTGGGACCCCCACGTCAAGGCCTTCCTGCTTCTTCAAGCGCACATGTCGCGCATTGAGCTGCCCATCACAGATTACGTCGGAGACCAGACGTCCGTCCTGGACCAGGCTATTCGTATTATCCAAGCGTCCATCGATGTCCTCACCGAGCTTGGATATCTGTCATCGTGTCTGCAGATGATCAAGCTCCTCCAGTGCATCAAATCTGCTCGCTGGCCCACCGACCCAGCCGTTTCTATCCTCCCCGGCGTCGAACCCGAGACAACGACGGGCAAGGACAATACGCCGCTCCTCTCCCAGATAAGTGCTTTCACACCTCACCAAGTCAACAACCTAGCCAAGAAGGTCGGTCTCCAGTCATCCCAGCTGCAGTCTCGTTTCGCCCGCGCGGCCTCATTGCTGCCTCACATAGCCGTGTCAACAAGCGATATCACAGCCCTGTCCATGACGGTCAGCCTCAAGCGCATCAATCCGCTGGTAGACCGCGACGCTCGCATCTACGCACCGAAATTTCCAAAGGCCCAAACGGAAGGCTGGTTTGTACTCATTGCCGATGTGACTCGCGATGAAGTCCTCGCCGTTAAACGAGTGACGTGGACGAATCCCGGGACCAAATCGCTCGGTCAGGGAAGCGCCCCATCCGCCAGAGCAGCCATAAGGTTGCCGGAGCCTCAGGGCGGACAAGCCCGGAAAGTAGATGTGTTGGTTGTGAGTGACGGATATGTCGGGCTGGAGCATAGACTCTTGGGAGTGGATATTCCGGCGCCGCCTACAATAACAGACGACGTTGCGGCCAAACAAGCTGGCAAATAATAGATTGGAATCATACGAGTCGCCTTTGATGAGAGGTTTCACCTAGGAATTATGCTTGAACGTGCCGGGTATAAATATTATGTAAAAAGCTAAAGGTGTCTTGCGACGCTAGGCCGTCACAGGCCATAAATATATCGAAATCAAGTGTAATCCGCCAAGCAAGCAAGGAAGCACATGCTGTTGCTCATGAATACCTCGCCATGAAGATTCTTCAATGAAGTCGCAAAATGAGCTCGTCGCGCGCGTGTTAGAAAATTCATCTATCCAACCCAATAAGAGAACAACCATTCCCGTCCATGAGTGAACATCGCTATAAGATGACAAAAGAGCAAACCCAATATGATGTTGCTAAAAACACCAAGCAAAGGCTGATTGATGCGTGAAGGGCATCACAAGAACAAACCACCCAAGAGATTGAAACTGAAGACAAAGCCGAAGTAACACATCATACCAACGATAAACCAAATGACCGTTAAGGAGGGTATCTTTTACCGGGGTTCCCTTCAGCTTCCAAGCTCAGGCCCAGCCCTTATCCTATGCTGAATAGCCATGTAATCCAAAAGGAGGCCGCATTAGTTTAATTTGAGCCCCGTCTCTGGAGCACTATGGTGGAATCCAAGAAACTAGACGTCAAATTGTTGCACCTTAGCAGCATCGTCGACGCCCCTTGGGTGCGTCATCTTGGTCACCTTGATCTTGGGCAGTCGCGCCTGACCTATCCACCGTTACCGCAGGTGAGAAGGCAGGTGAAAATAACCAGCTTCTTCGATCGCGTCCCAAACGAAAACTGCCTCTCGGATTGACGCCGTCGAAATATCCACCATCCATGCCGGTTTCAAAACCGGGAGTCCCTGGCGTCGCAGTTGCCAACAGGAGCGCTTGTTGCATCTTGCGATTCTGGTCTACCAACTTTCTAGCCACGACCCTGAAGACCTCTTCAACCCCTTCGCCGTTCTCTGCGCTGATTTCGTGGCAGGCATCCCATCCAACTTCCTGTCCCCAGAATCCCGAGCTTCTCTTAGAGCTTGGTGTTCTCGGTTCAACGTTTTGCATGGAGCCGTGGCCGTTAAGAGAGGTGGTCGTTGGCGGAGGCGTGCTACCAACGCCAGGAGCAAGGTTCTCGGCAACATATGCGATGCAGCGTTCAAAGGGTACCTGTCTAGATGAAGGGTCTCGAGCGACTATATCGGCTTTGGTTCCTACGACATGCAAGACAACGTCGTTGGGTAAGTTCCGTCTCAGCTCCGTGAGCCAAACGCCCATTTCGTCAAAAGACCGCGCGTCGGTGATACTGTAGCACAGAATACAAGCATTTGCGCCACGATAGTATAACCGCGATATAGATCTGAACCTTTCCTGGCCAGCTATGTGGCAGTTAGCTTCGAACAGCACCGTAGGGAACAAAACCCAAATGTGGAGAATAGTGACGGGTGGCCGGTTTATAGGTGAACCGCAATGACGCAGATAGCCACCGAATGGGGGAGAAATAAGAGGAAGGGGAAGAAAGTACCTGTATCCCAAATCTGAAGTCGTACCACGGTGTCGGTGTCGGCATCCACGACACGCTTAGTTAAGAAACTTGCGCCAACAGTAGATGTTATCTGGGCTGGATTAAAGGCGCCTTTGCAATATCGCATCACGAGGGACGTTTTGCCCACGCCCTGGGCGCCCAGAACCACGATTTTGGCCTCAAGAGAAGACATGACGACGGCCTCTTTTGTGATGGGAATTTTTTTGATACGAATATCCAAGGTTCGTATCAGAGGATACGAAGGCAGATTAAACGATTCTTGCTGCCCTTACGCCTGATCGCAGGGCGTAATTAGAGTTTGATGGACTCGAGACCAAATGCGGAGCGTGCCGCAGACTACGGAGTAGAGGCGAGGCGGCTGCGGACAAAGCGATGGGGAAAAGCCGGGACGAGGTGCCTCTGCACAAAGGCAGATGAGGCTTTGTTGCAGAAATGTGAAGGATGCTAATGCCAATGCTAATGCTTATCGCATAATGGTGAGGGCTTCAGCAAAGCTGTGACGTGGGGACGAGGCTGCTATTGAATTGCTCTCTCATGGTCGTCAGCGGCGATATGTGGGCGCGTGTTGATAATATTTGGTGTCTGGTATCAAAGAAGGTTTGCGCAGGCTGAGGGGAGGGAGGCGAGAGATAAGAGACGAGCGACGTGCGATGCGAAACGGCCCGCGGAGATTTCCAGCGTGTGAATCGGTCTGGGCTGCAGGTAGCGGCAGCACCGTCTGAAGCTCCGATACTCTGATTGCAAGAGCAGGTCCCTCGAAGTCTGCTGCTTCCAGGGCGGGAGAAAACGTATGTATTGCAGGAGGATGGAGGACGGAGTGGGTGGACGGGAAAGAGTGAGGTGGGCGGATGGTGTTTTGATTATTTGCCCAGAGCGACAGAGTACGGCGTGGCTTGGTGAGAAAATAGATGGGAGGATGATGCGTGCATGGGGGCGAGCGAGGCGAGCGAGGCGAGACAAGGCGACAGAAGAAAGAAACAAACAACAAAACGATAAATATAAAAGTTCATGTCTAACTACGGAGTAACTGGCCAGACAAGAGGGAGCGGGAGATTAGGGCGGGGGTTTCAGCAGGAGATGCAAATCACGACTCATAAAATGTCTGGACCGATCAGTCACGTCACGTCACGTTCGAGTCTAGGCCATTGATTTGGTCACGCCGCACATTTGGGACAGGGAGCGGGCAGCAGACAGCAGACAGCAGACAGCAGACAGTAGGCAGCAAACGGGGCTGGATGGTGGAACAAAGTCGTCTAACAAAAGGGACTGAGGACTGAGGACTTTGGAGGGCGGCAGCACAGTAATTGCTTCAGCAAGTACGGAGTAATTAAAGTATAGCTACGGAGTACTCCGTACTGTCCTCCGCATAGCAAACAGCACAGCGCAGCACAGTACACAAGGTCGGCGCTGAGCAATTCAATAGTTACTGCTGCACATTAGCAGCCCCTCCCCCCCCCGGCCGGTCCCTCCCTCCCAATCCAGTGGGGTTTCCGGGGGTGTTCCAGCCGCGCGAGGAGTGCTGTAACTGCGGAGTGCGGAGTGCGCAGCTGGCAGTTCGCTGCAGGAATGTAGAGCTTCGACCGCTGATTCGCTCTGCATTGGCTGCATCGCGCTTCCACGTTCAGTTCCACTACAACGGCGCCGATTGTGGTATAACCGGACAGCCTGCGTCTGCTTGCGGGCTTGACAGGTTCGTTCGTACAAGAAATCGTGCATCCATTATTACCAGGATTGAAGTTCAAAAGAGGAGCGGGGCAGCAAGACGGATAAGGTGCGTGCCCGTACTCGCTACCTTTCAAATGAACTACCAAAAGACTCATTATTGAAAGAATGGCTGAATAAAGTTTTTGTTCTTTTCTCTGTCCCAAATCCGACATCTCCATTCTGTCTCGCCCCATTATGCAAGATGCGAGCTGCATGTCGACGTCATAGCCGCATGTGCCCATCGGCTCCGCCTGTTGTATATTCATTGCTAGCGCCGCGATTCAACTGCTCAGCAGCTGCCCCAAACTCAGCTGTACGTCCAACCACCCAGCATCAGCCTCCGGGCATTCCACACTTACACCGCCTCTCATCACCATTCTTATCGTATACGGAGTACTATATACGGAGTCAGTAGATTGATTTCCTGGTTCTGGAGGACCCGACCTTCACCTTAATCCGGAAGTTAGTTAACTAATCTCCTGCAGTTTACCTCGATTCGAGTCGGCTAACTCGCGAATTGAGAGCCCAGAGTTGGGTCGGGTCCAAGCTGTAGTATATTGTTTCTGACCAACAGCTCAAAGCTCGTTTCGCACAGCGTTGCGAATTACAACTCGCAATGCGGCATCAAACTGAGGACAGCTGAAGTATTTGAGGCTGATCAAAACGTTGGCGGGTCCTCCCCAATGGTTGTCATTTAACCAGCTTGACAGCCTTTCTCAGACCCGGTGAAATTTTCTACGCGATGGCGCTGGCTTACTCTGTGAGGTACATATCACACCGTTTATACCACATGCAAAGAATTTTCCTAGCTACTTGGAGGGCAGACCGGTAGAGTATCTTTTTAACTATATTTTCCCGTTGCTTTTTACAGTAAGAATGTAGATCTCGAACGACGGAACGATTATATGACGAATACACACAGCATTTAGAAAGCTTGACAAGAGCACTCAGCTAAGCGACAACCAAGCTGCGCGACGCAGCTTACAAACTCCGCTACCCTACGCACTCAGATTCGTGCACTTGTATTCAAGTGAGCGTGTTATAAGTGGGCGATCCCACAATAAATGTACTGGCATTGCGTGCAACAACACAGGGAGTTTCCCTGTGTATTCGATTCGATTTCTTAGGTAGGTCGAGAAGCCGCTTATAAGCTATAAAGCGTATAAATTAGCGTCTCAGGAACAGTCGTGTCAATTGCAACACCTGCTAGTTTTGCCTCTCCACGGTTTATATCTATTACATTTGGCGTAAAGATAAACGTTTGTGGCTGCTAACAAGTACTTTTGAGTGTATTCACGGTTTGCACGTGCTGGGCGATGGCTATCCTTACTTGCATAGAAGCCGCTGTTGATGGACACCCAATGGAGCCTCAACTGGCCAATCGGACCACATCAGAAACAGAGCCTGCCACAACAAATAGTCTGCTCATGATATTATATTAAGCTTACGCTGAAATACACCTGCTATTATTCTGAAATTTCCAATATGATCCACTATGTAAGCAGCATAACGTAGGTTGCTGGAATAAGCATTGACCAGCTCTTGGAAAATGTCCCAAGAGATATTTCATTGCTGTTACGATGAGAGCTGTTGATTTTGCCAGCTATCCGCCAAGCTCTAACGTATACAAGCAGCTCGAGGAACGGGTGGTCAGATGAATTTGTTTACAAGACACAGCATGCTGATACAACTTCCAGTCAATTTCGTATTGATGGCCCGCTGCGGGAACTCGCATAACAGGTCTTACGCAATTTTGTGAGAAACCCCCCCCCCCCCACCTAAAAAAAAACCAAATGCTAAACCCAGGCATCTATTTAGAAGGCCGAAGAGTGCATCTGGATTGTCTTCTCCTTCAAGCTGCTTTAGCGCAGGGACCAGGCAGTTTTAAACACATAGGGGAACGAAGAGCACAGCTAAACACTATCTACTCATAATGGCACATATGTCATTACCAGAACATGCCACGGAAGGTCTCCAAGAAAGGATCGTGGGCAGGTTTGGCATTAAGCTGGCTTTCTTTATCATGGCGGATCATATGCTATGACCTCTTGGATCTACATAGGATTCGCCATCCAAATGGGGGAGACGGACGTCCGGGTTGTATCTCTTGGCATGATGCAGTTTGCTAATTGACGACATGATACAAGCTATAATTTAACTTAGATTTGTGCATACTATTCAACTCATGCTCCATACGTGCCGGCCTTCTAACCTGCTTATTACGCCGCATTTCACTGCAGTTCTCACACATGCCTCGATTGGGAAATCAGCCTAGTGAGGCGCCATCCTTCACTGCAATTTTGACGCACGTCGACCCTGCGGAATCAGCCTCTGTCGAGAACTAGTTCCTCCACTAGCTTGGTCAACATGCACACACTTACTCACGCCGCAAAAGGCGCAATTTGTGTGGGTATTAGAAAACATCGTCACTTGTGGGTGTAACCTAAATTATAGCCCAAACTCATGGCGTGTAACCTCCATAGTCAACGTCGAGAGCGTGGAAAGCATTGAGACAAAGGCATACAACAAGTTGGTTGTTTGCTGCAGTTCTCCAAATCTGGCTCGTCACGCAAGCCTAATGGATTATTTCCTTGCCTAGGACTAGCTTACACATGGGTTGTCTCCGCTGTTCTGGTCCTCATGAGCGTATGAACGTAGTGGGCGGTCAGCTGGAACTGGTTCGTGTAGCTGAATTATGATGAGGCGAAGATTTGCAGGCGGAGCCGGATGATATGTTTCCTGAGGACAGACCTTCTTCCGCAAGAGGGGCCGTGCAGTATAGTATTATTGGGGGGGGGGGGGAAACTCGCGTATAGTCGCGCTTTAACAAGGTATATAGTACGAGGATTTTCTTATGTATGCATTCCGCATATAGCGAAGTGGTCTGCCTCATCAACCGCTCAATGCTACACTGTTCCACCATCGTCACATTCGGCCTGATAGCAGAGATGCTCTGGCCCCAATGTGTCGGTTTGCGGTGTGGTTAGCTACTCCATACTAAGAAAAGATCAAGGGAGGGAATAGAGCCAAGCCAAGCCCAAGACACAGCAACCGCCGCCCAACCGCCGACGTATAGGCGCTGTATCAGAATCGATAAGATGCAGGGTCTCGAGTGGCTGCCGTCTGGATGAGATGAGAAAACTCTGTACGATGACGCCGCACAAGGCTAGCATGCGATGTCCAATCGCTGCCATTCGCAAGCGCAAACCTCTTGCCTTGGCTTACCCCTGGTGACTTCGACAGCCAAACGGCAGAGCCGTCCAGACGCCCCGCATCACTGCTGGGGGGAGCTCTGGTTGTGGCTGGGCATTCAAGCCCCACAAATTGGGCAGGGGGCAGTAACCACTTTCTAGTGGCGGTGACTGACCATCTCGAAGCTTGATTGTCGAACTAGCTCCCGTGCTACTTGTGTCAGCCAACCAGAATCATCGCTGCCACCACCACCTGTCGACTGTGACGCAACTTTGAACAGGGCAAGTTTGGGCAAGCGCACACCGCAAGCCGCAAACCGCACGCCAGACACCGGTTGAACCGTTTGCTTTGTTGTCCAAACCACTTTCCTGCGCTTCGTAGAACAGGGGCCTCAGATGACACTCATCGCTGTTGTGCTCCATAGGTACGGAGTACACAGGAAGGAGTACATCTCAAGCATTGCCAACTACACGACTGGTGCAGGGGTCACCGCTGTTCGCTGCCTGTTCTGAGCTTCGTAAAATGTACCGACTCAAGTACCGTTTTTTTCGCGCTGCTGCTCGGGACTTCAACACGCCACCATGCCTTGATTTTTGGGTCGACGCCAGCTTGCATGCTTGCCAACCAGCAATCATCTCAGACAAGCGAAGCGCCTTCCAAATGCTTGTTTCTGCACCTGCAATGTCGCGCCTTGGTTGGCTAGATTCGCAAGACAGGACAGGACCTTGTCAACATGATTCAGCCCAGCTGTGCGGGCTTGTCTCGCCTTTTTCGAGTGACAAACTGTGGTTGCATACTCCGTAGACGTAATAGAACAAGTACTGGCACGGATTGCCCACCCATGTACCACGCGTAATTAATTCACTGGTCCCTTCATAGTGACCATGGCGCCTTGTGCGGTCTTGGTATATAGATAACTAATGCCCCGGCCCATCTGGCACGCACCTGAGTCGCAATCTCAATCCATTCTTGTTTATTGTCCTTACACTTGGTTGTTCTTGCGCGGGCGTTCATTACACCAAACCCTGTACTATATATTGTCATCACCATCGACATATCAATACGCGACAACAGAGAATAGGTTTGCAGCAAACATGAAGCTATCCGGAAGACTTATCATCCTGCTGCCTATGGTGCTGGCAGTGGTCGCATTCGTGCTGTCCATGCTCTCACTATTCGCTGGTCACAAGCAAGGTTTCATGGAGGACTATGCCATCGTCAGGGTGAGTAATACAAATCAGCAAAAGTCTATTCAAGGATAAACGGACCAGCAGAGATGTTAACGTTTGGCTTGCAGCTCAATACCTCCATGATCGGACATGGCCTCCTTGATGACAAGAAGAGCACAGACAAAGGCAAAGATGGCGATAAGAAAGGGGGCCTCCTTGGCGACGTCAAAGACTGGTGGGACGACAAGAAGGGTGACGCAAAGGACAAGATCAACGACGTTACGGGCCACATTGCGGATAAACTTGCCAAGAAGATTGGGGTATCGGAATGGTATTCACTGCACGTTATGGACTCGTGCGAGGGGTTCTATGCGCCAAATACGACGGCTCCCAACCCTGGTTTCAACATTACCAACTGCACCTCATCCGGACCATCTGGTGAGCCGCGTTCCATGATTCCACTGAAAAGAAAATAAATTTGCTGACCTCATCTCGTCCAAGACCGGTTCAACTTGACCGAGATCGTAGACAAGGAACTCAAAGTTGGTCCCCTCAAGCTGAACCTCGCCGACATCAAATGGCCCGACAGCATCCAGGACAGTATCGACTCTCTCAACAGCGCTCTCCTTGCTCTGTTCATATTCTATGCCCTAGGCGCGGGGTTCAGCGGCTTGTCCGCACTATGCAGCCTCTTTGCAATATGGAAACCAGATCTACGGCGAATGGCTTTGATCAACTTTGTCATCGCCTCGCTAGGTTTCCTCTCGATCCTCATTGGAAGCATTATAGTCACTGTTGCAGCGAATACGGCAGTGAAATCACTCAACAAAGTGGGCGAGAAGATCGGAATGTCAGCCATCAAGGGCACAAAGTTTTACATTCTTAGCTGGGTTGCGACGGGATTCATGGGTATTGTCATGTTGTTCTGGATGGGCAAGTTTTGGGTGGTGAGGAGGGAGAGAAAGAGGCTTGGGTTCAGCGAGAAGCGGGTTAAGCGCGATGTTGATTCTTGAGCGGACTGTACGTGAAGGCATCGGAAGCGAGATGCGTCTCTCGCATCAAAGGATAATGCCATGATGGTGGTTGGATTGATGGCCAATGATTTACGATACCAATTTGCACATTATGAAGCGACGGTTAAGTGACGCAAAGCGTTGGAAAATATGGACATGGAATAGTTATCATCATAAGACGTCCTCAGCGTCTTGTCTTATTAATGAGTAATCATGCTAGCGGAGAATTCATTGTCGACTCTTGGTCGTCCATGCCGGATGCTCAATAACAAACAAGTGCGGCCGTGATGGTTTGACACCGGCTCTGTATCTGAATAGATTATGAGCCGAATATCAACAAAGCAGTGACGTGGAGACGTTACATGATGGACGAAATACGATAGACGCAACAATATCTGTGTTAAAATTACACGCAGTCTCATTCGCCAAAAAAAAAACCCCCCAGATCTACACACGTCCATGGCCATATCCACCTCTCCCCCGCGCCATCTGCGTCATACGCCGAGCCAGCCAAGCATGCTGCAGGGAATACGGAGGAGTATTTGGAGCTTATCGCGCCACTACGACATGCCGTGAGACAAGGCGCCGCGCGAAGAGGTCATCATGTGAGATGTGCAACCCGAAGGGGGCGGTTCAGGCGTGTAAGGTGGAATTCAGCTCTTTGGATTTTGTGCGATTTTGTCTGAAACACTGAGCCGTCAGGTCTTCTTCTTCCCTTCCCTTTTTTTTTTTAAAAAAAGTGGTTGTATTTGTGTGTTATTACTTTCTGCATCTCGCCCACGGGGTACAGTACACTTCGTCAAGCAGCAAAAAAAGCACCAGATGCCCAGCGACGTCGAACATGGCCGCAACAGCGAAACATCGTCGCTTCTCGGGCAGAGCAGGCGCAAGATGAAGCGTTTTTTCGATGGCTTCGTGGACTTTGCCTTTCAAGGAAATATTCTCCAGATCGCATTTGGATTGATGTAAAGAAAAGCCCTTGCCCCGCCATGCTCTTTCTTGCACTTCATACCCAGTATCGCTTCTCAATTATAGCGTTGTTCAAGATTGAAGATGCTAACCAACAAACTTGAAAAAAAGCATCGCCAACATCTTTACCGACCTCATCAAAACCTTTGTGAGCGCCATCCTCATGCCTCCCCTCTCGGTCATATTCCCCGTCAACAGGAACATTGAAGAGAAGTTCGCGGTGCTCAAGTACGGAGCAAACTACAACGCCACAGCAGGGTACAACACCATCCATCAGGCGCTGGAGGATGGTGCCGTGGTGATGGCCTACGGGGCGTTTTTGTACCAGGTGATTTCGTTTATCATGGTGGGGTTTGCGCTGTACGGACTCGCGCATGTGTATACGCTGGTCTCGCATGATCCAATTATCAAATATACGCGGAAGTGTCGGTACTGCAGGAAGAGGATTAACGAGAAGGTGAGTGAGCGAGTGCTGGGGGTTTTAGTCCCGCATGATGGCTTGGGCTGACTGACTGGAAATTTCCAGTGCTTGCGGTGCATTAACTGTACGAGTTGGCAGGATGGAAGGGAGGATCGGGATGGGAGTTGATTGCTTTTGGTGCATACTTTGGAGTTTGGCATGGCTACGATGTCAACGTTGAGTATCTGGGGCGTGAGGACATTGCGACATTGTGTGTCACAGCAGCCACACTGGTCGTTGTATCCTGGGCAGCAATCTCAACGACTTGATTCTTGGGCGTTACGAGCCAACAAAACTTTCCCGTTGAATTATATACTCTATAAATGATGTACCATATATTACGGCCAACCGAACGCATCATCCTGCATTACATCCGCTGTCACCTCTTGTGCATCGATTCGACGCGCGTATCGTACAACCAACCCACAGCATTTACTATACAGTCACCTTGCCCCTGTGATCCCTTCATGCCCAATCCGACTCTCACAGAGCCAGCACGCCGCCCACAGCAGCCGCCACACCCGCCAGCACAGCATTCCGCGTCACCATCGGTCCGGCAGCAGCATTTGTAGACGTCGCCGCAGCACCAGCACTCGTCTTGCTCGCCCCTCCCGAACCAGAGGTGACACTCGCAGTAGGAGACACCGCAATGGTGTTGGTAGCGCCCGCGCCCGGCGCAGCAGACAGCTTGTCCGCCCCGTCGGTGATAGTAACGGGATACATGATCGACGAATAGCCCGATTCGACAGTCTGAGTGGATTGCGTGACCGACGCGGACGTCTTGACGACAGTGCAGCTGGCCAGGTCCTTGGCCGGCTCGAGCTTGCAATTGGCGTTTTGGGTGCTGTTTCGGCATAAAAGTCAGCTTTGATTGGTTACTGTACTCCGTAACTACCTTCAAAGTGTAGAAAGCAAAAAACCCAAAATAAAACAAAACAAAATAAAATAAAATAAATAAAAGCAAAACAGCATGCAAGCACTCAGAGGTTCAATAAGATAGAAAAACGTACAAAACACCCAGCACGCTGTCAGAGAAGCCCCAGTTCCATTGCCATGTACTTGCGCCTTGGGTGATGGTGGCACCGTCGGGAGGCAGGCCGCAGCTCTCGGAGGGCGTATTCTTCGGACACTGCACATGAACCGTTGTAGCGCTGGAGTCTGCTTTGATGACGGAGCCCACGAACGGGGATTTATCCCCCATGACGATCATGTTGATGGTGGTGGTTTCGGCGGCGATGGCAGCGCCAGCGAGTGCGGCGAGAAGCGCGAGGGAGCGAGCCATGATGGGGATGTAGAATGTTGCGGTGAGTGAGCGACGGTGTTGCAAGTGAGAGCGAGTGTGGGTGTGAGCGTGGGAATAAACACGGGTTACAGACGATGAGGCGATGGCAGTCCATCTAGAATTATTGTATTTATTTATTCTACTGTATGGAGTGTCTGTGGCGAACTTCCGTGCCCACGACAAGATCAAGTGGGCCGCCATACCATTGCTTTGACTCCTGATAATTTCTCGGCATGGGGGCGTTCGTATTCAAGGTTTCATGGCATGACTCTGTCGGAACGCCACTCTGTCAAACAGGCTCAATGAGGGCTTAAATGCAAAGTTTTCATGGCTCCTTGTGCAAATACTGTTCATTTTGCCACAAGGTCGCGGCCACCCGTATCAGCAGCATAGGGCTGTCCACGGCAGGCGTCAAAAGTTTCGATCGTGGGAACGGCCTGCGGAGTATGTAGATGGCATTGAGGTTCTGGCCCAATGCTGGTGGTACCAGCATGGAGCCCCCCCCAAGAAAGTAGTAAAGCCGCGTTGAATCCGGCCGATGCAACGTCAATACTCCATACGAAGTATATAGAACTAAAATTACAAAATACCGCCATTTCGGTTGGGGTTTTATTGCGGCCCATTCTTATGACTTGCTGCTGCTCCGTTACTACAACGTGTTGTACGGAGCAACTAACTACGGCTCGGACAGACTCTCTATTTTCAGCCCCAGTCACAAGTTTAGGTATGACACAAGCTGTAGTGGCACCGCTTCGACATCGAACCGCGGAGTACGAAGTACCGAGCCCAGATTGGCCGTACAATTTTAACATCGTCACCACTTTGCAGACTGCGCTAACTAGCTAACTAGCATCTCGGCCATAATTGAAGGTTCGTTGCAGTCGCAATGCTAAGCGGTACGGAGAATTCCACCAATGGCGTCTCACCAATCTCCAAGGATTGCAAGCCTGCAAGAATTAGCAAACTAGTCAGCATGGAGGCTGAGAGCCGTCTCGGTCCGAACCGGATTAGCAGATGCAATCTTTCTTTAACTGCCGCGTAAATCTCACAGTTTGGCTAGATGATCGGCCACGGCTCGTGTAAAAAATCGTAACAATGGAGGACAGAACAAACGCCCCCAAAGGAGCCGCATTTTCACGTAACGCATCATTGCGAGTTTCGGGCGTGGTACTGGGGTCTTGGCAACCGTACGGAGAAGTGAGTGGTGGACTTCACAGCAACCATCGCGTCTTGGCATCTACTTTCGCGCAACGTGCAGTCGCGGACGGGCTCTTGGCAAGCGCGAGCTGCATCTCCGCCTCAGGCTTGGAGAAGCCCACCGCCTATCGCAGGAGGAGTGGTAGTAATAATGACGGGACGGAGCATGGTGTGATAGTTCCCGCCTTTCAAAGGAATCGCTCAACTAGACAGACAGTCTTGTGAGCACATGCTGAGTGCCTGGCTGGACTTGGCATTAATCGACGGCAAAATCGGCACTGGGGGAAGCGTCTTGACGTTACTCTGCTGACCAGACTGGGAAGTTGGGCGACGCCGCTTTGTCCTTCGTCCCGTCATGTGCGTCTAGTAACAAAGCTGCCGGGGGCTTTGTACGTTGAACCAGGCGCGGAGGTGACGATTTGTTTAAATTACTTAAGCGTCTGCTGCGATTGATTCGGAGTGTCTCTCTTTCCGGGCAATTGCATAGTTATTCAATACTCCGTACTCCGTACAGAGCAACTTAGCTGCAACACTTCCACGGGCCGCTTTAACTAACCTCCTCGACAGAGTAGGGCGGCAACGGTGCTAGTCCGTATTTGGATATAGCCAAGACTTTTGGCCAAAATGAGCCAAGAAAGCCATTTCTTTGATCCCCCATCGCCAGTGCCATACATAATTGAAGACGTCTGCCGCCCTCTCCTTTCCCCAATGCCTCTCTTGCAGTGTTTGGTTGCAGACAGAGACTCGGTTCTCTAATCGCGGCAGCTCACCGATCATTGTCATCGTATCAAACACTGCCAGAGTTTGGCTAGGACGAAGCAGAGGGGCAGAGTCTTCGATTTTCTCCCGCCACGAAACGATGCCTCAGCTTGGGCCGATGTTCCCTCGAGCCCTGGCTTTGATCCTACTAGCCTTGTTGAGAATATGCAACGCCGATGATGATACCGCGCCGACGCCTACAATAACGGCAGCACCCATCTTTATTCCCTATTATAATGAGGATCAATGGTCTGCTATGCGGGGCAGTATTCTGTCAGCGGTACGCCCTTGTGCTGATCCTTGTCTTTCAAAGAACCAACCGAGCCTCGTGACTGACTGGCTGATACAGAATAAGACGGCAAGCGAAACGACATACACCATCTTCTGCCCCACGGCAACGCAGTTAGCCTGCGATCTGTCGCTTGAATTTCCATTCATCATCGTGGAGGGGCCCAGTACGCTCAAGTTCCATGGCACGTTGACCTCTACATAGTATGTGGTCTCCTCTCCCTGACAAGCTACCGTCTCGAACTAACAAGCGACAGCATCGCGGACCTTGAGTGCAGACTGAACGGTACAACCGCAGCGACTTGCTCCGGCTATTCGAGTTATCGATCTGGCTATACAAACGGAAAATACACTGGACCTACCGAGGTTTCGTGGACGTCGACATTCACCGGGTCCAATGTCCATTGGGGCAGTCTAACTCTCGCCGATAAACCTTCGAAAACGGACGATTCGCTGGACGTGACGGCGACGAATATTGCCGCGCCGTCAGTGCCTTCGTCGGCTATGTATTATTCTTCGCCGACTCAGGGAAGCGCAGCTACGAGCATCCTACTATCAGGTCACACCTATGGCGGAAGCGCTGCCATCTTGGCCGCATTCACCAGCATATTTCTCTTATGACCATGGCGAGGTCGTTACATGAGGACATCTTTTTGTAAAAGCGAGGCCGGGGAAGGATTCGGAGATACCCATGGAGAAGCGGTGGTTATCTGGTCAAGGACTAGATGAAGAGCTTAACTATCTGGGAAATTTTTCATCATGAACGAAGTCCGATTTATTGCATAGCGTGGCATGGGTGGGGTTCTCAAATCATTTTGTTTTTTGTTTTAGATTTGTCTCTTTCAGAGACTGTGCGTGGCGTCATATTGTGTTGGGTACTCAGCCTGGCTTGTTCAGTGGTGATTGATTTCAAGAAAGGATTGGTGCTTTCTGGGTTTTCGGGGGTTACCTGCGACCGAAATATGGATGAATGTAAGTATGGTGACAAAAGAGGATTTGACCGGAATGGGGTGGCAATGACAGGTGGAAACGCAACTCGCCATTCATGCTCCATGAAACAGAGTCAATGAATGGACCGTATATTAAATACACCATAATGTTTTAAGTTGGCCTTCTTTTCTTATTGCATTGCTCCCGACCAATCGCCACGACCGTATAAAACAGACACCGCAAGGAGTGGTCTTTAATGATTGGAGATTAACTATAATCTGCTGGTAGCTCTGCTACCTATATTAGCTGGCTATGCTATCAGGTGACATATCTCGTATCGAACTCCTAGAAAGTGACTACTTAATTTGCTTTTGATTTAGAAAAGTATAATCTAGTTAATTATATGCAGGGTTATAATCAGAACCACGTATGCATATCATGGTAGTAGCAGGTAAAGTGAAGAGAAAACGCGCCCTAATAGCTCCTCCATCTTCCTAATCACATGATTACATCCAAAAAAATTTAACATAAAGCGTGCATTTGGATCAAGAAAAGCGGACACTTCATCCCCGAGCCCGCAAGGTGGTATTTTCTTCATGCGAGACGATACCAGGTCTTCTCTCACCATCCCGTCGAAGAAAGACCGGGGTGACCGCTGAAGTCTGTTCCCCACCCCCTGAGTATATCCCTCGTATGTCACTTTTTGAAATGGTGGCGTACAAATAGCGAGGATGAACTAGGAGTGCCTGGGCTCCTTTCTGGCCGAACCCAAAAGACGTGTCCGACCGCCATAGGGCAGCGTCTCACTGGGGAACCGCAAGTATCGGTTTTGTCTCAAGTTTTTCGTCCACGTTAACGGCATTTCTATTGCCAGGCAGGAGTCCTGAGTCCAGCATCTGGAGGCACCTGTTGACCATCCGGGCTCGTGCGGCTCCTTTGGGGTGTCCAGTCAGCCACTTCTGGCATATACACGGCAGGGGATTGCCCTCTTGGTGACTTCAGTGACTCATTTGTTCTTGCATCATATGTGCCTCATAGGTGTCGTCGTTCTGGACTGTTGACGTTCCATGAAGGGATGCGACGGATATGTCATTCAATATCCAGTCCCCACGTTAGCCAATGATCCTCGGATGGGTGATGTACGCTGTTTCGCGTCACTCCTCCAAAAATTGTTACCTAAACCGTAGACAGCCACCTTCTCCTGGCGCCGAGCTTCCTCCTCGATGGCTGATGAGTGGCTTTGCCAGTATTGGTCCACGTCTTCTTGCAAAACACCAATGCTTGACTTCCCTAACTGACCAAGCTGGCGTTGAAGTTCATCAAAGCTATCTTGAATATATTCAGCAATCTGTTCCTTTCTTCGCTGGAGCATCTTACGTCAATGATTGAGATTCAACAATGGACAAATTGCATCTGTTCCGAGCCGGGACTCTCGCGCATTGCCAATTACTCCTTTCCCCAGTGCTGGATCCGAGCGACCAGACTTGTCTGCTGGCATGTTCGTGTATGCAACAATGCCGAAGATTGGCAATCTCATCTCGAGTGCCAATTCTGCCGAGGTCAAAACTTGAACCCCGCAATCCTGGACTTCAGCAAAGCCGCTCCGGGTTGATGTTATTGGTCAGGATATTTCATGCGGCTCTCTTCCTGCTTCAGTCTCGGCATATGTGTTACATGTAGCATTCATACTGCCAAATTTAAACGACGCATCCTCCACGAAGTCCTCCACTCCACCGACAAGAGCAACTTTAGCCTTACCAGAAACGATGAGATCGTGTCCAGTGTCCGGGGACTCTAGGGAAGTGGTGCATGCTCTGATAGGAGTTTTTATAGGTCCCGATGAAGATGTGAGAAGCATATTAATCCATGCTCTTATTGTGCTGATGAATGTCTCATGGAGGATGTCAGGCTTGGCTGGTTTATCGAGAAAGCGATCCCGGTGCATCTGCCTCAAAGACGCCAGGCCACCCATGAATTATCCTAGGCAAATGGCCAGCTCGGAGATGTGAATATTCTCGTACCACTCGTATGGATCGACGATATCGGCGATGCCGGAACAGAGCAACACTTCAACGGTGGTTACCGGCGAAAACGGCGTCGCGGGATCGACTTGCTCAATAATGCCATCTTAAATGCCATATCTCCTGGCAGACCACCCGGATGGAATTTGACCGGCCACAGTCCGATTGAAACGTGACGACCGCGACACCATGACGGTGGCGCCCGGCTGCGTCTTTGGTCAGAGATACTGTGTCACCATGTTTTCGTAGCATCTCTTCCGCCATCCCTGGCGTCGCTTCAAAAGGCAGGAGATCGTGTTGAAGGACAATCTCATGCATCTGCTCCTTATCCTTTGGGTCGTACTTGTTGTCACAGATCGCCGGCTCAATCTGTCGCAAACCAGTGTGCTGAAGTATGGTCGCCTTATATCGCGTGTATATCATACACCCAGGTTGAGGATGTGTCAATTGAGCAGGGAGGTTGCCAAGACACGCCGGCACCAATTCCTTACGGGAGATATTGGTTGCAGCATCACCTGACAGTGTGCCAGACCAACGAGAAGCACGTCACTCTTCATTTTAAGATGAAACATACATTTATAGACGGTCATTCGATCAAAATCTTGGTAGACGACTTTCGTAAGGCGTATGATGGACGTCTCCGCACAACTAGCTCCTGTCCATCATACTCTCGATTTATCCAGCACATCGAACAGCAGTCACAGGAAGAAAGTCACGCATTCTGGACGAAAGTACTTGGTTAACGCAGAGCTCTGTTTCATTTTAAGCCTTCAGATGAGAAATGCAGCAGGAGGAACGTTGTGGTGTATGTGCCGGGCTTGGATACGAACATGATCAACTCGTTCTGCATGAGTTGGGAATTGACAAAGGCCACAGTCACCCAGACGGCCTGGGCAATGGTGTTGGGAATTTACATTCGGTGTTCTGGATCCTGCTTCGGCGTGTATATCTCGGGACTGGATACCCTCGTCAAGGACACGGATCAAATTTTCGGGCCTCTGCTGTGTATAATACCCCGTTGTATACAATTTGACGGATGCAGTTCAGTCAGTGAGACTCTGAGGGACATACATGAAAATTACTTTAGTAGCCTTCCATATCAAACATATCCTGTAGCGGAGATGTGGAAGGCTCTCAACATTGGTGCATCGGGGCTATTCAACACCGTCTTGTCTTACCAAAGAGTGAAAATCGACGCCGAAGAGGCCGGCTCTGGTCACCATGGTCGCTTCGGCAATTTGCGAACGTATTCAGGGTTATATCAAGCTCTCTGGACGGAGTGAATGAAACATGGATCTAACAGGCAGGGCCGGATAGGTCGATATCTTAATTCAAGCGATGGATCATGGCACAGCGTTGACCATCATTGAGACGATTAAGCTAGGTTTCATTTCGGACACTGAGGCAACAAAGATAGCGAGTGTTTTCGGCGCTGCAATTCGTTACATCATTTCTAATCCAGAGAAACCCACTGACGAGGTTAACTTGCAGAGGCTGGCCATCAGCTCCGGACGGCTGTAGCAATTGGTGGTCAGTAACGACCACCGAGATAGTGCAGAAGCGATGCATGGCGGGGTCAACAAGCCACCAAGTCAGATTCGGCCGACCGAAGTTGATGATGATGATGCCGTATCCCCATGATTTGTCGGCGATGATAGTACTGGTAGAGTTGTAGTGTGAATGGCGGGGTTGGGCGGTTGAAAACGCGGGGAGGTTGGACAGGTGAGGTGGGGGAGCGACTGCGTATAATGCGGGGCGAAGCAATAGCCCCCCCGCCCGTGCTGATGGGATGAATTCTGTGCCAAGACGTTTGTCCGACTTGTGACAGTATCAGCCGTTCTGAAAATGCGACCCTCCAAGTCCGACACTATCTGTTTCCCGAAGCCTGACAACGTCGGCTTCGTCTACCACGACTGAGGATGTG